>CANXYI011597613.1:0-10396 GCA_948208565.1 Hura crepitans | reverse complement strand
GAAAAAATTTTGGTATGTCAACTAAGTAGCCGTTATGCTACTTAATTTTCTATGACCTATAAAGTGTCGATATATGCCCTATTTGAGTATGTTGGACCATGTATAAACATGATTAAGGGTTAGATTAGACATCTAAGCAATATCTAATAGAATTCTAGAATAGTCCATAAGTGTTAAGGAGTTTTCTCTTGGAGCAATCCAAGGATGGGTGACATATTGGGAAGTACCTCGCCTGTCGGGTTTCTTCAGAAATCTAGTAAGGGGTGTCATAGACATCATATGGACTAATAAACTTAGGACTAAACTTACTTTTCTTGCCAAATTGAAGAACTTTCTACATAGAAATACCTTCAGAAACACCTTATCAATCACTACAAACTCTACATCTTTCCTTTTGAAGTTTGCATAAGACTTTTATCAATTAGAGGCAATCTTTAGATTATCCTTGATAACCTTGACCTTTTCTTCAGCATCTTAAATCAAATTTGGTCCCATAACCTTATCTTTACTCAACTTAGTCTAACACAAAGAAGTGCAACATCTTATACCATACAAAGCTTCATATTGTGACATTTTAATACTCACTTGATAATTGTTGTTATAAGCAAACTCCGTTAAAGGTAGATACATGTCCTAACTTCCTTCAAAATCAAGAATACATCTACATAGCATATCTTTAAGAACTTGTATAGTCTATTCAGATTGTCCATTTGTCTATAGATGAAAAGTTATACTAAAACTCAATCTTATACCCAAAGCTTTATGTAACTTCTTTTAAAACCTAGAGGTAAACCTCAAATCTCTATTAGATGATATGGATATGGGCATACTATGTAATCTAACAATCTCTTAGATGTATAACTCTACTAACTTTTCTAAAGAATAGTTAGTTCTTACTGGTAAAAAATGAATTGATTTTGTTAATCGATCAACAATCACCCAAACTGCATCATGCTTCTTTTAAGTTAATGGTAGACAAATGACAATGTCTATAATGATCTGATCCCACTTTTATTCAAGTACTACCAAAGGCTATAACAATCTTAATGGCACTTGATGTTTAGCTTTTACTTGTTGACATGTTAAACATGTTGTCATATACTTTGTGATATATCTTTTCATGCCAGACCACTAATAGTGCATCTTAAGATCTTGAAAGATCTTGGTGCTTCCTATATACATGGCATAAGAACTCTTATGTGCCTCATCTAGGATCAACCTTTTAAGCTCTTTATCATTAATTACCTATAATCTACCTTGATAAAACACTTGACCATTTTTAAGATCTTATACATTTGGCTTCCCTTCTGGGATCTGACTTACAATCACTTTTAACTTATCATCACTTCCTTGAGCATTTCTCACTTGTTAACTCAAATTATGTTTCACCTTTATCTCAACTATGATAGAATCATCATGTGACAACTTCAAACAAACATTCACTGCTCTAAAAACTGCCATCAACTTTCTACTCAAGGCATCAGCTACCATATTAGCTTTGCCTTAATAGTAATTAATGACACAACCATAATCTTTAAGCAATTCTATCCACCATCTCTGTCTCATATTGAGCTCTTTCTCAGTGGGAAGATATTTGAGACTCTTATGATCCATGTAGATAAAACATCTCACTATACAGAAAATGCCTCTAAATCTTTAAAGTGAAAACAATAGCAACTAACTCTAGATCATGAGTAGGGTAGTTCTTTTCATGAGGCTTCAAATATCTTGATGCATAAGACATAACCTTATCCTCTTGCATAAGAACACATCATAAATCACAATAAGGCATGTCACTATACATCACATAGTCCTCTCTTGACACTAGCTATGGATTAGAGCTTCAATTAGTATAGCCTTGAGCTTCTCAAAACTTTCTTGGCATCTTATAGACTCCTCAAAGTTGATATTCTTTTGTAATATCTTAGTTAGTAGAGAGGTTATAATAGAAAACCCCTTCATAAACCATCTATAATATCCTACCAAACCTAAGAATCTTTTGACTTTTATAGCATCCTTAGGCTATTTCCACTCAATTATGGCTTTATTGTTCTTAGGATCCACTCTTGCCCCATTAGCTGATATAACATGACTTAGAAATGCCACTTCATCAAGCTAAAAATCACACTAGTTAAATTTGGCATACAATTGCTTCTTTCTAACCTTCTGTAATACTAGCCTAAAATGCTCATCATGATCTTCCTTGTTCTTAGAGTAAACCAATATGTCATCTATCAGTATCACTACAAACTGATCTAAATAGGATTGAAAAATTAGTTCATAAGGTCCATAAATGTCATTGGTGCATTCATCAAACCTAAAGCCATCACAAGGAACTCATAATAACCATACCTATTTCCATCTTATGCGCATTTACATCATTCACTTTTAACTGATAATAGCCTAACCTCACGTCCATATTCGAGAACACACCTACTCCTTTAAGCTAATCAAACAAATCATTAATCCTAGGGAGAGGATACTTGTTCTTCACTATCAACTTGTTCAATTATCTGTAATCAAGAAGTTATCTCATTAAACCATCCTTCTTTTTCACAAAAAGCACTGGCGTACCCATAGAGAAACATTACGGTAAATGTAACTATTATTAAGAAACTTTTGTAATTGGGTCTTTAATCCTTTTAACTCTATTAGTGCCATCTTATAAGGAGTAATGGATACTAGCATCTCACCTTGTATCAACCCAATGCCAAATTAAACTTTTCTTTGGTAGCAAACCTAGTGGATCATTAGGAAAAACATTCTAGAAATCTTTCACTATAGGTATATCCTAAAGCCCAAGTATGACTTTTCTAGTTTCCCTCACATGAACTAGATATGCTTAACACTAACTTTTGATAAGCTTCATTGCCACCATTGCATATATCACATTAAAAAGGAAATCAAATCTCTCTCCCACAACTATCACTTTATCAACATCAATTGTCTTAAGAGTTATCCTTTTAAGCTTACAATCAACTATCACTTAGTGTTTAGATAACATAACCTATACTCAAAATCACGTCAAATTAATCAAATGGTAGCTTAATTAAATCTACTAGGAACTCATATCCTTGATGGATCAATAGACCCTCCTTTTACACTTTGTTCATAACAACACTATGACCTAAAGGATTAGAAACTAAAATCTCTTAATTCAATTGTTCAGTCCTAAGGTTCCATTTTTGTGAAAATGCAGTACAAATATATGAAAGGGTAGATCCAGGATCTAGCAATACACATACAAAGGAATAAAAAAGAGAGAATGTACCAACTATGACATCTAAAGTATCCTCCTCCTTTCTGGCTCAAATAGCATATGTACGAGCTAGAGCATGAGCCTTTGGTTTTTGCATTGTCTCAAATGCAACTCTCTGAGAACCTTTATGACTATCTTGCTTGCCAAGCTTTTTTCCATAAGACGCAATAGCTGTAGCCTCTCTTGGCTACACATTAACATCCTGTATCTTAAGACAATCATCAGTCTTGTGGGCCAAAGGACTACACCTCAAACAAGCACCAGATAACTTCCAACAAACACCACTATGCATCTTGCCATAATGCTCACATAAATAAGTTACAACACCTCTTGCAATAGACCTTACAGCACTAGTAATTATGCAACTCCATGATCTCCCTTATTGCACTTATGTTCTTTACAGTGGAACCTTGTGCTTAAAAGCATTTCTACTTCTTGCTAGAGGCAAAGGAAGCACTACCTTGTCCTTGCTCTCTCTTATTATATCCATTATTCTTTATGTTTTGAACTTATGCATTGATGTCTTATAACTCTATGGTAATAGACACTAGCTCAGAGAAATCCTTGACCTAGCTAGGTGCCACACTAGATCTAATATGGTGATTCAAACCAATCTGAAACCACTTACATCCTATAGCTTCATTTGGGAACATATCCTCAGCATACTTAATCAGCCTAAGAAACTTTTTCTCATACTCAAAGACTAACGTCTCATGTTGTCTGAGATACATAAACTCTTTGCATCTTACCCCTCCGAAAGGTTACACTAATGTACCTTTTTGAAACTCTACGTAAAAGAACTGGCATGTAATGACTTCAATAAGTTTCCTTCTAATTAGCATCTTTCACCAATTGTAGGCCTCCTCCTATAGAAAAGATTTAGCATAAATCAAACTCTCCTTATTAAAACATCCTAGCTACTCCAAAATCCTTGTTCTCTTCTCCAACTAATATTTTACCACTATAAAATCCTCCTTTTTAAAGCCTTTAAACTCTTTAGCTTTAGTTTTTTAGAACCTTTCAACAACATTCCTCCTCTTAGGCTCAAATAAAGGTACTAAAGGTTGTGGTTGTGGCATATTAGCAGTAGCCTACCTCAACAGCTGGATAAGCTAGGGTAGCATCACTTGTTAACTCTAAGCATAAGGAAGAGACTTAAAAGCAATAGGTTGTCTAGTGTTACACACACTCACAGGTGTATAACTCTTAGCCTCCCTATTAACTACTTGATCAAAGCTATAAGACATGATTCACCATATCAACAAAGAGCACTTTGCATTAGGGTTTGCAGCTATACATGCAATGCAATGCTTATATGCATCAACTCACATATGCAATCACATGTGTAACAAACTCAAGTTTACACAAGCAAGAATTACCTTAACCAAGTAATCCTATCTAGAATTTCCCGAAGCTTGCTCTAATACCATAAGATGTGATGCCCTTCCTGCTGGTATCCAGAATCACCTTAACAAGCAATCCAAAGACACCATCAAGAGGAATGCTACATTAGGTGCCTAAGGCACCAAAAACATTCATATATGCAAATTGCTTATTTAACAATCACATGCACATACACATATACATAGCATTCACAACTATGTATACAAAACATTTAAAATGATAATTGTATAAAAACAATTATGTATAGAACCATGTCCAGGCTATCAAACTGGCTAAAACCTTATTACATAACCAATTGCATATAAACATGTAAAATAAATGTCTATACAAATTCTTTTACAAATGAACATATAAATGAATGTTTATTGAAAACTATGATGAGATGATCAAAATTTTATTATGGAACTCCTCTTACTTGTGCTTCTCTTGTTGAATGAGAGACTTTAACCTATATATGGAAAATGAATATGCTAAGCAAAACTTGCTTTGTGATATATAAACCAACCATGGTTGCAACTAAACATACACAGTTATATAACAAAGTATAAAACCACAATTTGCACATCATAAGATCTCATAATTCTTGTCTCATCACAAGAATCACAATCATTAGCTCACTCAAACATGAACTTATCGTGCTTACCTTTGGTACATTGCCAAACTCATAATCATAGCATAGACACATTCAATTCAATCATTTACAAATGTCATCATATCAATTAACACATAATTTCAACCATATTGCATTTACATGTTATTATTACATGCTTAATGCCACTTATCATTTAATAGTCTCATTTAGTTCATTTACTCAATGGCACTTATCTGTCAATCATTACATTTAGTTTATTTAATTTCCAAACATAACCTAGACCCAATAGAATGGATATAGGTTTGTATAGTGACTAATAGACTTATGTGGTTGTACCTATAAACATATATATATGTGGTGATCAATGATCTTATGTGTCTAATGTATATAATAGTTGTATAGTGACCTCCTTGTGACTCAATGTCTAGACCCACAAATCATATATGTACAGTGATTAATAATCTTACTCAATTATACCCACTCCCATTGTGATACCCCTTACTTGGTCCAAACGCTGGCCGATCATCGAATCTGACTAAGAGATGTGCACACAAATGCATTATCTGAACTCTTAAAATGTTGTCCTATTTAAAATTATTCTTGACAAAACATTTATCTTATAAAAATATAGGTTTACAAAAATTTTTCAGAAAAATTAGTTACTTTCCATATTTAGCAATCCTCGTGTTGAAAATTTGGTAACATAACGACTGTACCAAGATATTATCGCAAATATGAATAGTAACTTGCATATCAAAAACACTTCTATAAACTTTTTCTCATCATTCTCAATTCTTGTGATCCTTCTGATCACGTTAAATCCATCATCAACATAACAACTCAAAACATGCAACAAAAATCTCATCATGCAATAAATCACTGATCAAAAATCAACTTCAAAAATAATTATAGACCTTAAAAATCCAAAAATTACATTTAATCTAGTTTAGGCCTCATTTCCCCAAAATACATCCATATGAGTGCTACCTATCTATAATCATAAAATTTAGATCAAAATATTATAAAAGAATTTCCATCTCTTGAAAATGATTTGATCATTCTGCTTAAATTATCATCTTACCTATGCATCACAAAAATAGACGTTGCGCTAAGCAATAGCTTAGTGGTGCGAATGATATCACTTGCTTAGAATGCCAATTAACATCATATAGTATTATATGAAATAAAACATTCACAATCTCACATATTATATGACATAAAGCATAATATGTATAAATGCTCAAGCATGGCATAAAACACTTGCATACTGTATCAAAAAAAATCATTCATCATTAAATCATGCCATATGTCATGTAAACATGTTCATTAATTATTACAATCCATTTATTAAAGCCCATACTCAAGAAACAATAACACTATAGATAACGGAGTATCAATGGACCATATAAGCCCTCAAAACCACATAGGCCTTATATGTATCAAACCTAAAGGTTAGAAAAGTATAGACCGTAGGTTATCACACATCAAACCTAAAGGTCATAACATAAAGCCAAAATCATCAACATGTATAAAACCCTAATGTCAAAAATAAAATAACCCGAAGGTTCACACATCACAACCCAAAGGCTACATAGGTACCGCAGTACCCTAGTAACCTATCTGACTAGGCTATTTACTTGCATAGGCTATTAACTAATTATTTTTAGTTTCACCATATTAATACCACTTAATAATGCTTTTATTTTTATTGGTTTAGCCAAATAGTGACTAAATTGAGAAAAAGCATGATTATAAACTTATTATGTTCTTATAACATGCCACACCACATAAATAATGCCATATATCAATTCTTTATATTTATATGCTAATGAATGTGTTATCTTATCATGATTTCATATTAAATGTATTACACATACTTATGACATTATATTTGCCATAACATAGGTACACAACTTATAAGTTCATGAACTATTCATTGTATTAATAAATATGTCATCACATACCCTTAAAGCTCTCATATTCCATGCATGTCATACACATCATGAACATGTTATAGACACTATAATAAAGCAATATGCCATATAAAATTCATACCACATCATATGCACTATATTATGCATTTAAGTGTTAAAAGAATACATTTTCACATTATGACTCTCTTATGCTATAAATACACAGAATATGATTTAAGCACATTATGGATAATCTATCAAATATAATTCACTTCATTATTTATTTCTATGTATACAGACATACATAGACATTAACACGTATAATATGCATCAAAATATCAATTTCATGCTATGGACCATTCAACCACCCCACTTATGGTAGGCCATTATGCACATTTCCTTAATATCATACTTACTATCTTATTCCATATGATCAAAATTATAGACTTAACTATGTATATTATTTCATGCTCATCATAAAGCATACACGTACTTGAATATTTTATAATATATCTCATACTTCATACATTTTACATACATAAAATATATAGGATATCTCTAATGTGTATGACCATATAACAATTTATTTATGTAATTCATCAATTGCATGCGTTTTATACCATATCACACACAAGCACATATGAATATAGGCCATTCAGCTTGTATGATGCTTATCCCTCTATGATACCCTTCATCTCTTCATTCATCATTTCTCATATTCATATGATCAATCACATTCATTCATGGTCAATCATCATGCATAACACGTATTTATGACACATATATGCATATACATGTATATGGAAACAACATACACACATTATCATAACACATGGCCATTTTTGCCATAATGCCCTTCAAGGCTTTAAAGCTCTATCTCATGCATTCAACATCATTTATCATGCACACATGGACATATAACATCATCCATGTATATGCATCTTAATTCCCATGCATAATATACACTTACATACACATACATACATGTCTATCATTCCCATAATATAACATTCATCATTTTTCATCATTTTAACATCATAATTAATTTCTACTTACATTAATTTCATCACCAATCACCATTAAATGTTCATTATTGCATTAATTAAGCATTAAATACATAATGATTAATTGTGGCATATTATGGAATAAATAGGGCATAACTAAAACTGCATAAATTATATTGATTACACATACCAAAAAAGTCAAATGCACTCCAGAGGACTACTCACACCTTACTCTTCCCTTTGTCTTGGGTTTTGTTAATTTCCTTAACTGTCCATTATAGATTCAATTGAAAAAAATTGTAATAAATCATATAGACACTAAAAATGAAAATTAATCACATATAATGACTCTTGGGCACCTGGGAAACCTAGGAAAAATGTCAAAATTCAAAAAATCTTACCCAAAAAATTTTGGGTCACTATTCATCAAGGTTGAAAATCGAGCTAAATGCTTGATTTTTTTTTCATAAAATTGAGGTGCAATCTACTTCTTGGGGTCATAGAGGCTTAGACCTAGGGCTCATATGAAAGAAATGGGCAAGAATTAGAGCTTGGAGAAGTAAATCGGTTCCTCCTCCCTTCTTGGTGGTGTCGACAATAAAAGGGTTAAGGGGGAAGACTATTCCTACTTTGACCCTTTTATTGACCATTTATATACCATGTGTAATTTTTTTCAATTTTTCTTGCCTCATTTTTGACATTCAACAGACCCATAATAGTTTATAACTCAAGCCTCACATGCCTCTAAAAATCCATGCTCAAAAAATGTGAAAATTTGATTAAAAACATGGTTTTTATGATTACCCTATTTTAGTAAAAATACTTCCTAATCTCTAGAATTCCAATTCCAATGCCAATAGGCTAATTAGAATTTTTAAATATCAGGTTGTGTAAATCCCAGAATTTTCTAAGCAATTTTTTGAATATTTTATAGTTCAGCTAAAACTAAGTCACTATTCACATGACACTATCGTAAAACTTAGCTGTCATTTTTAACCACCTAAATAACTTCATTTTGACTTCAAATTTTACCCAAAATTATGCTATAATTAATACTTCCATTCAGTAAACTTAGTGTGACTGACCTCGAGAAACACTATTCACATCCTAAGAAGTACTATTCATAACACTTGGATTTTTTGAGCATTACATTTCTACCCCTCTTAAAATAAATGTCATCCTCAACATTACTTGGCTCGAACAATTAAGGATATTGCTCTGTTATCTAAGCTTCTATTTCCCTTGTAACCTCTTCCATCCCATGATGTTTCTAAATAACTTTTATCAGAGGTACTAACTTGTTTAGAAGTTATTTCACCTCTCTATCCAAAACCATTAAAGGTTCTTCTTTATAACATAGATTTGGACAAATCTCTACTTCTTCCACTAAAAGCACATGGGTAGGATCTTATATGTATCTTCTAAGCATGGACATGTGGAAGACATCATGAATCTACAGAAGTTCAAGAGGCAAAGCTAGTCTATAAGCTACTGGTCCCACACATTATGTCACTTCATATGGCCTAATAAACTTAGGACTCAACTTTTCCTTCTTTCCAAAACACAAAAGATTCTTCCAAGGTGAAACATTTAGAAACACTTTGTCTTCCACCTCATACTAAATACTTTTCTCTTCAGATCAACATAAGACTTCTATCTATCAGAAGCTGCTTTTAACCTATCCTTGATGATCTTCACTTTCTTCTCTGTATCCTTAATCAAATCTGGTCCTATGAGTTTAGTTTCTCCGAGCTCATTCTAGCACAAAGAGGTTCTGCACTTTCTTCCATACAACACCTCATAAAGAGCCATACCTAAGCTCGCTTTGTGACACCCCTTACCCGTTCTCCCAGAACAGATGAGGTGTGTCTGTATTTCCTCTATAACTCCGTCAGGCACTGCTAGACATCTTAAGATATTCGGGCAGCATAACGGCTGTCCTGTTACCTAGCCCAAATTTAAACCTACAAGAAAAACACTTCTAAACAACATGCAACCTCCATATACTCTATTGGACCCTCTGGTCCTCCAAATCACAGTCAACATTCAGCAATATTCAATCTCAGGGTCAGAGACCCACAAATAAACATGCATTCATAGAACCACCATTTTATATACCATACCGCAGTTCAACATATACAACCTATATCCATATGTACATGAGTGCATACCTATACATCTTATAATAGAAAGAAAATAGAATACCAAAAAGACTCGTGATCAG
>CANXYI011597576.1:0-11927 GCA_948208565.1 Hura crepitans | reverse complement strand
GCTAGAAATTAAAAAAAAAAAAGATGATGTAGCCAAGGTTGAGTAGTGGCTAGAGCATATAGTTAGAATTTTACAGTAGCTATAGTGCACCATAGAGGAGAACTTAATATGTGCCACCTCTATCCTACAAGAGGAAGCATTCCACTAATGGGAAACCATAGCAAAACAAAAAGCTACAATAGATGTGACCTAGAAATTCTTCCTCTAAGAGTTTAAAAAGTGATATCTTTTAGAGATGTACCTAGACAAGAAGAGGCAGGAGTTCTTAGACTTGAAGAAAGGATAAAGGTCCATATCTAAGTATAAGAAGGATTTTGCCTAACTAAGCATATATATGGAGGAATTTATTCCTACTGAAGAGAGGCGATGTAAAAGGTTTAACAAATGCCTCAATATGAAGATTATGATATAGATAGCTACTTCAAAGATTAGAGAATTTGCCTCCTTAGTGTTAGTAGCATATGCTATGGAGGAGATGTTAAAAGAGAGGAGAGAGTCTTCTTAGAAGAAGAGGACTTTTAGCCAATTTCAAGCTAGCTTAGCCCTAGATGTAGGTAAGAAACAAAAGGGTAACCAAGCCCCATAATAGTCCCAGAAGTAAAGTCAAAAATAAAGGACATGCTAGAGTTCCCAGTCTAGTCTAGTCCTAAACCATAGTAGTAGACCACTAGTGCACCCCTCGGTGTAGGACTTATAACAAAAGACACTAGGGAGTTTGCTGGCAAATTAGGCAAAGAGAATGTTTTATATATCAATCTCGAGAGCATTAGTATAGGGACTGCCCTAAAAAGTAAGTTGATGCCACTCAATTTCAAGCCTCTTCACCTATGCCTAGCAGAGGTCAAAGGGAAAGAAAGAATGACAAGGCTTGTATAATTTAAAGGATGAGATCAGAAGCTTAGGCACCTATATGGTAGTATGCCATTTAGGATAAAGAGGAAGTTGAGGCACCTAATGTTATTATAGGTGCATTATCTTTTTTTGATTTATCTATTTCTGCATTGATAGACCTAGGATCCACTCATTCATATATATGCACTACACAAGCACAAGGTAGAGGTCTAGAACCTAAACCTATGGATATAGATATCATGGTTAGCAATCCAATTAGATAGCATGTGATAGTTAATAAAATATATAAAGATTGTCTATTAGTGGTTTAGGAGCATGTATTTCCAGCAGACCTTATTAAGCTCCCATTCAATAAATTTAATATTATCCTAGGCATAGATTGGCTATCTAAACATCAAGCAGTGGTAGATTGTAAATAGAAGAGGCTCACACTTAAGACAACCAAAAGGGATGAGGTGATAATAGTTGGGGAACATAATTCTTTTCCTAATATCATTTTAGTAGTGATAGTAAGGTTATTAATCTAAAAAAGGCTGTGAAGTATACTTAGCCAATATGGTTGACACTAATAACGATGACTTAAGTCTTAGCTAAATACCAGTGGTATTAAAATTCTCAAATGTATTTCCAAATGAGTTATCAAGACTACCACTGAAGCATGAGATTGACTTTGAAATTGAAGTGTATCTTGGTACAACACCAACTTCTATTACCCCATACCATATGGAATTTGTAGAATTGAAAGAATTAAAGGTGCAATTATAAGAATTATTGGCTAAAGGCTTTATTAGATCGAGTACTTCATCATAGGGAGCACTAATAGTATTTGTGAAGAAGAAAGGTGGGTCACTATGATTGTGCATTAATTATAGGGAGTTGTACCAGGTGACTATAAAAAACAAATACCCATTACCAAGGATTGATGACCTTTTTGATCCATTGAGAAGTGCCAGTGTGTGCTCTAAAATTGACCTGAGGTCAAGGTATTATCAACTAAGAATTAAGGAATCTGATATTCTAAAGACCATTTTTTGTTATTGATACAGACATTATGAATTCTTGTAATGCCATTTGGACCTACTAATGCCCCTGTAGTTTTTATGGATCTGATAAACTGGATCATTAAGCTATACTTAGACTAGTTTGTAATGGCTTTCATTAATGACATCTTAGTATACTCTAAAACAAAAAAGGGCATGAACAACACTTGAGACTAGTATTATAGACCCTATGAGAGAAATAGCTGTATGCCAAGCTAAGTAAATGTGAGTTTTGATTGAATGAAGTAGCCTTTGTAAGCCATATTGCCTTAATTGAAGGTATCATAGTATTGCTGAGCAAGGTTAATATAGTGTTAGAGTTGAAGTGTCCTAGGAATGTGATAGAGGTTCAAAGCTTTTTGGGATTGGCAGGTTATAACAGGAGATTTATAAACATCTATTATACAAAGATGTGAAATTTATGTGGGATGACAAGTGTTATGTAAGCTTTGACAATTTGAAAGCTATATTGTCTGAAGCTCCTATCCTTGCACAACTTGAGTCGGGGAAGGATTTTGTGATTTATAGTGATGCTTCACATAATGGGCTTAGATATATACTGATACAATATGGAAAAGTGGTAGCATATGCCTAGAGGTAATTGAAACCACATGAACAAAATTATCTAATACATAACTTGGGATTAGCTGCTATAGTTTTTACCTTGAAGGTGTGGAGACATTACCTATATGGTGAGAGGTGTTACATTTACACTGATCACAAGAGTTTATGTCTCAGATGGATGGAACTAATAAAGATTATGATTGTCTAATTGATTACCATCTAGGAAAGGCCAATGTGGTAATTGATGCTTTGAGTCAAAAAGTTTATACCAATTATGAAAGCCATCAATGTTAGACACTAGTATATAGAAAGTTATGTAATCTTAACTGAGTTATAGGTGAAATCTAATTTGATTTAGCAAGTAAAAGTGCTATAGACCCAAGATGATCCTTTTATGTAGATAATTGGTCGAGTTAAAAAGAGAAAGACTATAGAATTTGAAATCAAAGCAAATGGGAGTCTATATTATAATGATAGACTGTATGTACCTAAAGTAGAAGGAATTAGAACATAAATCCTATAGGAGGCACATAATGCTCCTTATGCCATACACTTTGGAAGAATAAAGATCTACCTTAACTTGAAACCTTATTGTTGGTGGCTAGGAATAAAGTGAGATATGGCAAAATATGTAGCTTGATGCCTTACATGCCAATAGGTGAAAGCCAAGCATCAAGTTCCTTCTAAATTGCTTAATCATATAGCAATTCAAGAATGGAAGTGGGAAAAAGTTACCATGGATTTTGTAATGGGTTTGCTGATGACTAGAGGTAAATGTGATTATGTATTTGTAATTATGGATAAACTAACAAAGACAACACATTTTATCCTGATATGAATGGATTATTCATTATAGAAGCTGGCACAGTTATACAGAGAAAAAAATTATGAGGTTGCATGGTGTGCCACTTTCTATAATATCAAATTGAGATCCCAGGTTTACATCTAGATTCTAAAAGAAGTTACAGGATGCTTCGGGTAGCCATCTCACCTTCAGTATAGCCTTTCGACCATAGGCAAATAGACAATCGTAGTGGGTCATATAGATATTAGATGATATCCTATGGAGTTGTGCCATATAGTTCAAGAGAAGTTGGTATCAATATTTGCCTTTGGCTGATTTTACTTATGATAATAACTATCAGGCCAGCTTAGGCAAGGCTCTTTACGAGGCCTTGTATGATAGAAAATGCAGAATCTACTTTGTTAGAGTGAGGCAGGTGAGAACAAACTCATAGGATGTAACTTGATTAGCGATGCTGAGGAGAAGGTTATATCAAGGAAAGGTTAAAAGCTACTACAGATCGATAGAATCATATACAACCTAAAACAAAAGGACATTGAGTATGAAATCAGTGAGAAAGTATTCCTAAAGGTATCACCGTGGAAAAAAGATGCTTCGATTTGGTAAAAAAGGTAAGCTGAGCTTGAGATTTAACGGTCTATACAAGATCACAAAACATGTGGGGCATAGCTTATTGGTTAGCTCTGCCACAAGAATTGTAGCAAATCTATGATATGTTCCATGTATCTATGCTAAGGTGATACCAATTTGATCTTTCTCATGTGATACCTATAGAGGAAATTCAAGTACAGCCAAACTTGATCTATGAAGAGGAACTGGTGCAAATTTCAATAAGAGAAGTCAAGGAGCTGAGAAATAAATTAATACCTTTAGTAAAAGTGCAATGGAGGCACCATGAAATTGAAAAAGCCACCTAAGAAAGTGAAGAGTAGATGAAAGCTCAGTATCCTCACTTGTTTTCACCAGGTAAATTTTGAGGATAAAATTTCTTAAGAGGGGAAAGAATTATAACACTCTAGAATCCCAATTTTATGAATAGTATTTTTTGAGGCATGAATAGTGTTATTCGAGTAATTGGGACACACTGAGGTGGTTGGGGGGGAGTACTAGTCATAGATCTAAGATGGACAAAATAATGATGAAAATGAAGTAATTAGCAATAATCACTAAACCAATAAAAATTTTCATGTTGAGAACTAGTGAATAGTGACTTAAGTTTGTATCGAGTTGTGAAATGGTTGGGATATGCCTGGATTGACATGAAAATAGCATGATCTGAAGGTCAAAAATTCCAAAGAGTCTAATAGTGGTGAAATTAGAATTTTTTGAGGTTGATTAGTATTTTAGCAGAATTTCTTCAAAATGTGAGTGAATAATTAACGGGTTTTTGGACCCAAGATTTTAGGCATCCCTTAATTGTGAATTTTTGTAATTTTTGGCATTGAAAGAAATAATTTTAGAGGCTTTGAACATTTAATTTACATTTTTGAAGATTCAAACCTAAATAGAATTAATCTAGACTATCAGATCACTATATGGCTCAATCGTGGCCATCCTTACACATAATATAAAAGGTGGCATGTATGGAATTTTCCACATGTGTGAGAGCTTTCTTCCTCCCCTCTCCCCCACCTTTGGCTGATGCCATTCTCCCCCTTTTCCCTTTCTTTTTTCCTTCATTCCAACTTTAAAATAATGACATCTTTACAACTTGAACCCTATATCCTAACCTCTATAGTCTTTTAAACATGATTTTATAAAGAAAAAGCTAAGGGAAAGCCCAATTTGGGGGAATTTGTATCCTGGTAAATGGTGACCATTTTGGTGTGTAATTGATTTCCTTTAGGCTTTCATATTTTTATTAGGTAGTATTTAAGGTGTAGATGATGGATATGAGGTTAGATTTTAGTTTGGATATATGTAGAATTTTTTAAGACAAAAACCTAAAATGTTTATAGATAAAGAGAGAGAATTATTGAAGGAAAGGAAAGACAAGGCTTAAGAGGTATAATTAAAGTGCATTATAGTTCACTGTAAGTGAATTTAATGAAAAATGCATGTGTGTTGTAAGCTTGTACATTTCAAGTACATGTGTATGTGTATGGAAATGGTGTAACATATGTGTATGTGTGCAATTGTGTGTATGAGATGAGTGGATGAAAATAAGCATGAATGCATGAATAAAGGATAGAAAGATAATGTGTGTGGGTGTGAATATGGATTAGCTGAATGGTATGGCCATGGTATACATGTGTGTGTACGTGTGGGTAAATGTATATAATGGGCCAATGAATGGATTACTTAGTTGTAAATATGGTCAGTATGAAAAATGGAGGTGAATGATGGTGTATATTCATACAGGTATGATAGTTAGATAATGCATATTGAAACTATATAGTGTGTGTACATGAACTAAAGTAAGGTTAATACTTAAATCAATTTAAATGTGTAAGGTAATTGAAAAAAGGGATAAAAAAAACTATCAATAACAGGGAACACATGTGTATGTTGGTGAGTTAAAAGTATAGTGAAGCATGGGAATAATGTTATGAACACCTGACATAATCAAGATTAATAAGGCATGAAACTATAGTGAGGAGTGAGACTTATTATTATTGTATGGAATTATAATTACATAAAGAAAATGATAAGATAAAATATTTATGAAAAACATTTTAAAATGCTAAAGTGTTGGCCGAGCAAACTGTGCATATGTGACCTCATGTGTCATGACATGAATGGTAAAACATGGAATAAAAATAAAAGAATGACTGATTTAGACAAACAATGAACGATAACTAGGACTAGCCTATATTATCTAGACCACCTACTTGATAGGTTGATTGCTCAACTAGGGAATTAGCAGCTATTAGGGCTTTTGTCCCTGAGGATTATTACTTGTTGGATTGTATAGATGGTATAGCCTCTAAGGTTTTGGATGTGACCTCTACACACTCTAGATATTAGGAGGTCTATTTGGGTTGATCCTTGCTATCCATATATCTTTGTATATTAGGAGGTCCATTGGGCTAATCCTTATTATCTACTTGTTTTGGGGTATTAGAAGGTCCATTAGGGTTGATTCTTACTATCTCGATGTTGGGAGGTCCAGGACGACTGTCCTTGCCATTTCAATATTAGGAAGTTCCTGAGAACTGATCCCTACTATTAGATGGATTATGATAGGTGCAACTATTTAAGTTTATATTATGGGCCATTGCATAAGTTGAAGCCCATTATCCAGTGTTAAAAGTGTTGTCTTTTAAATATAGGCTTGAAAAGTAAAATGGACAAAATGACTTAATGTGTAATATGAATTTTGTGTTGTGATGTGAATGGCAATAAGTAGTGAGGGAATAAGTTAAGTTAGCTTAATTATAGACTATAAGGTTATAAACCTGACATAATGTTGTATGCATAAATTAGGCTTGTGTAATTAGTAACTAGTAAAATAAACTAAAGGTAAAATAAATGTATGAAACTAAGAGGATTGCATAGTGCATGATGTATGTGTGTGTAATATAATGCATATTTCATTAAATTCACCACTGATTATATACTTAGTGTGTCAATTTTCCAATTGCATATAGGAGGTAGTAGACTTGTAGTCTAACCTTAGCAAGCAGTGTGGTAGCTAGTCCTCTTATTGGGTATATTTTTGGTTCTTTTAATAGTTAATATTGTGTAGAGGCACTCATGTATAAGGAATCTAGGTCTCATTTTGTAAACTTAATATACAATGTCTTGTAACTATTAAAATAGGTTATAATGTGGACAAAATTAGATTGTATGATTTATATATCTTAAGCTTGAATATGAGAATGTGATCATTGTGTGATAATGTGATGAGATGTGAATGGGAATGATTATAGAAGTGTTCATTTGTAAGTTTAAATTTTTGGTTTGTCACCCAGGCAGTTGTTATGCTATCAAATTTTTGTTAAAGCATGACCCATAACTGATCAATTAAAATAAACCCACATGTATGATAATAATAGCTAAAGCACATAAATATAGAAGGGTTTTAAAAAGACAATAAGATGGTAATGTGATATCTCTTATTCAAGTTTGATGGTGGATTAGATAAGTAGTGTCACACTAAGGGTTATAATAAGAGGACTAAATGCAAGGAGTAAAATGGAGAAGGCTAACCAATAAGGTCTAAGAAGAAATAGTTAGAAGTGTTCTTTATTTTCGTTTTGGTTTGTAATTCATGCATACCACCTAGGGTTTGGCCTAATTAGTTTCCTTGGCTTAGGAAATCAATGTAGTAAAAGCTCATAACTAAGTCATATATATTTAAATTGATTAAACATGAATACTGATTTAATAAGATTAAATATGTATGAGCATGCCAAAGCATGCACCAACCATAAATTATAAGATGTAAATAGAAGAAATCCCTCAATAATATAAGACTTGCAAGCCTTTTGTTAATATGTGTTAAACTAGAGTTCTCTGTAATATTGGGTTGTTGAGCATACTCAAGCCTATGTTATATTCGACATGTTTAAATCATATTAATGGTTTCATTTTAGCATGGTTATTAATTTGTTGAGCATACTCAAGGCTAATAGTCATGAGGCAAGATTTGGGAAATATGTATCTGATATATATGCATTAAATGTTGATGACTGAATTAGTAGTTGCATATGATGCAATTGGCATATAATGCCTACCATTTAGTTAATGGTTAGGCTTGTTGAGCACACTCAAGGTTTTGACCTTAACCGAAATGGATATTGACCCATTAGGAAAGCTTTTAATAGGCTTTCTCAGAACAATTATTGAGGTAAATTGTTTCGCAATAAAATAGCGGGACCAATGTGTAATTTTTAAAGACCTGAGAATTTTTGCATACATATACATAATCATTCTCTATCATGCTTTCATTTTTCACATGCAACATTATCACCATAATGTCTATAAATATAAACTTATGTTCCGTACTTGAGGCTAATATGCTTATTCGGTCTAATTATATAGAATGGCTTAAAATTGTTTGAGGAGTGAAAGATGAACTATATGATTGAGAAACTAGTACCCACTATCCCTGCTAATGATGCTTCTACCGATGCCTAACAAGTATATCTAAAGCATATGAAGGATATAGATGTTGCTTCATGTATTATGCTAGCATTTAAGTCTCCTGAGCTACAGAAACAACATAAGCATTTGGATGCTCTAACTATTCTGCTGAAAGTGTTTGAGGAGTAGAGTAGGATTAAGAGATATGAGATCTTAAAGGCCTTATTTAGGCATAAAATGGTTAAGGGAACTTCAGTTGTCTAATATAGGCTAAAGATGAGCAGGTATATTTAGTGATTAGTGGCTCTAAGATTTGTGATGGATGCAGATTTAAGTATAAACTTGATTCTATAAAGTTTGTTAAATAGTCATGCAAGTTTCATGCTTAACTATTAGATGAACAAGATTTCGTCCATTATTTTAAAGCTAATCAACATGCTCAAAATTATTGAGGGTGTTGTTAAGAAATAGAATTCCAAGGAAGTTATGGCTGTAAGTTCATCTTCTTCTAAGGATAAGAAGAATAAGAACAATAAGAAGAAAAGAATTGGTACCTATGGTGGGATTAGGAAGAAGAAGGGAAAACAAGCTACTGTTACCTCTCTGACTATTGAAAAAAAGACTACCACATAAGGCACGTACTTTCACTACAAAAAGATTGGCATTCGAGGCACAATTGTATGGCTTACTTAGAGTCTCATGAGAAAGAGAAACAAGTAATTGCTTTAACTTTATGTATTAATATAATTAAAATTAATACTTATATTGCTATTGATAACTAATTATAGGTATTGGATATTGGATGTGGTCCTCATTTAGTTTCTTCTTTGTAGGGACTAAGGAGCAATAGAGAGGTGGAAAGGGGAGATATGAACTTATGGATAGCAAATAGAGAAAGAGTTACTGCATTAACTGTAGGGATATATCATCTTTCTTTACCATCTAGCCTTGTATTAATTTTGAACAATTATTATTATGTTTCTTCATTATCTGAAAACATTATATCGATTTCTTATCTTGTTGAGCAAAGTTTTGATATTTCCATTAATAAGAACAAAGGCTATTCTATTTACTTGAATAATGTCTTTTATTATTCTAGTATAGTACCAAATGGAATTTATGTTTTGGATAAAGGGAAAGAAATATATAATGTTAAAACCAAGGGACTTAAGTTAGATAACCTAAATCCATTTTATTTATGACATTATCATCTTAGCCATATAAATGAGACAAACATGACAAAGTTAAATAAGGATGATAGCTTGGGATCATTTAATTATGAATCATATGATACATGTGAATCTTGTTTATTAGGAAAGTTGACAAAGTCACTTTTTTGCTGGAAAAGGGTGAGTTTGTAAATAAGTTATTAGAACTCATACATACACATCCATGTAGCTTAATGACAACATAAGCACATGGAGGTTTCTTATCCTTCATGACCTTTATTGATGACTATTCATGATATGGGTATTCATATTTGATGAAGTATAAGTTTGAAGCCTTTGAAAAGTTTAAAGAATTTAGAAACAGGGTTAAGAAACAACTTAGAAAGAGTATTAAAACTCTTCGATCTAATTGAGGTGGTCATAGTGGAGGACCATGAGCCCACAAGCTATGAGGAGGTTATAAACAGTTTAAAATTAGACATATGGCTTAAGGCCAAGAAATTTGAAATGGATTCCACATATGAAAACCAGATATGGACTTTAGTTGATCCATTTAAAGGTATAAAACCCAGTAGGTGCAAATAGGTCTTTAAAAAGAAGACTGATGTAGAAGGTAATGTAGTTACCTATAAGGCTTAATTGGTAGTAAAAGACTATCATCAAAGAGAAGGAATTGACCTTAATAAAACCTTTTCCCTAGTTGCGAAGCTTAAATCCATTCAGATTATGCTTGCCATAACTGCTTATTATGATTATGAGATTTGGCAAATAGATGTAAAGATAGCTTTCCTCAATGAAAAATTGTTAGAAGAAATGTATATGACACAACCTAAAGGTTTTACATCTATATATAGCAATTAGGTCTATGTGACACCCTCTACTGGATTCCTAAAGAAACCCAATAAGTAGTGAACTTCCCACCAGGTCACCTATTTGACTTCTCCTATAATCATTCATTTAACTTTTACGTATACTACACTAGGCAATTCTATTTGATTCCCAATACAGTATGGTCTATTCCTATAGTCCATTTAAGTTTATATTATCATGTTCAAGCCATAATAGAATGAATTCAACACAATTCGATATTTCTTAAAATTTCGGTAGTACAACGGCAGCCCCGAGTTACTATACTAAAATTCTTTTCAACTTGTAAACACTTCTATGTCACATATCACATCTCTTGGACCCTTCTGGTCCCCAAATATAATCCTATCAACATCGTCTATCACACAACAATCATAGGCCTCAAGCTATAATAATAACAAAAAGAGCGTCAGGCTCACAAGCATCAACCCAAATCACATACACATAAGAGAAACCATCACATGATTAATTACAACACAGTCTATTATATACAAATACTACACTGTGTTCCGTATATACATCACACTTATTTTCCCCACCTAAGTACATAAAATGCAAAAACTATATATCTAAACATGACCAGTCTTTTCAAGAATGACCTTTGAACCTTACTACACATTTTACGAGGTGATGCCCTTGATCTTGGCACTTATGCACCGAAATAGGTATGCTGATTATAAAAATACTCAGTGGCGAATTCAATCATTAAAAACATGTCCAATATACTTTCCATGCATAACCTCTATTCTTATCTTATTTTGATATCTCAATTCAGCTTAAAACACTATCTTGCAAAATTGCCATTTTACCCCTAGGGTGTTTCTGTCTATAATTATCCATTTAATTATTACAAGTCATATAATTTATGTATTTGGTCATTATTAATTATTTTATGCACAACTATACCATTTTAAGCCTTTATTCACTATCAGTGGAAAATTACTAAAATGCCTCTATGTCATGTTTCACAGTCATACGTGGATTTATTAATCTTACTTAATTATTTTAGCTGGCCTAACTTAGGAGACATCCTTAACAGACACTAGATCTAGAGGGAAAATAAACTAGTGCAGTGGACTCCGTTCTGGACCTGTGTTACTGCACTAGCTCAATTGAATTCTATCACCCAAGGTGCAAATAATAAGAGGTTGTCTGCTTGGAAGACTGGTCTATCCAACAGACTAATGTAGTGGCCCTCAGGGACCTATGCCACTGCATGGCATCATATAAATAATCAGTGATAAAGTGGCTGTGTCTGCCCAGCAGATTGGTCTGTCCAACAGACTAGTACAGTGGCTCACAGGGACTTACGCTGCTGCACTGGCAATATGAAATTTGGTATCTAGTGGTAAGGATAGAAAATTGTCTATCCAATAGACTAGTACAGTGGCCCCAACAGGACCTATGCTACTGTACTGGCCTTATCTGAAAAGTAGACAATGTAGCAATTGCTAAGGATCCCTAAGTTGATCGGTCAACCTATCTAGTGGGTGTCTAACTAGTGGGCTATTTAACATCAATCCATATCTATTTCTTTATTGATTAACTTTTTATAATATTATAATCTCAAAAATAGACAGTTATAAATTTTTTATAGCACAG
>CANXYI011597536.1:0-14492 GCA_948208565.1 Hura crepitans | reverse complement strand
CCCATCATTATCATATAAATTACCATTTTCCATCTTCAATGCTCATGTTGGTCATTAACATTATGTGCACTATGAACTACCATTATTAATGCATGAGTCACACACCAAATGCATAACAAATGCCAACATGTACAGAAGCTTACATTATGTGCTACATTCTTATCTGTTCATTCAATTATTAATTCATATTCCCATTACATGCCATTTTTACTCATTCTAGCTTATTACATTTCATTTTTCTCTTATTACATAACAAATTCATTAATTCTATATAACATGGACCATTATCAATCTTCCATATTTAGCTCATTTTCACTCTATTTTTCATTCAAATAAGTCCTTTAACATACATTAAACCTTAATATACCCCTAACATCAATTTATGATTATCTTAACCCTTAAAAGCTTGCAAACCCTAATTGACATCTAATATGGAAATTTCACAAACCATATTTTTAGGCATATATTTTATTGAATATACTTATAAAGATGCTATTTGATGTCATGATTTCTACTCTACAGCTTTTCCTTGCAATAGTTCTCATTTTGCTCTAAGTTCTTTGAATTCCATAATACATCATTAATTAGAAAAATTCATAAAAAAATATATACGACTCTAAATTTGAAAGTAAAAGTAGAACCATGATTTAAACCATCTCTAGTTACCTAGAAAAATAATCGAGGTTCAATTTAGGGTTCGGTGTGATTTAAGGGTTTAAAACCCTAAACTTTTCCACCTCTATTTTTACCTTAAAACTTCATTTCTTACAAAATTGATGCTAGAATTGATTTTTAGACACTGTAAGGATCATTTTCCATATGTAGATTGAAGGATTTTGGGATGAATTAATCCTATTTACATTTTAAGTTTTAGAAATGTAAAATAAATTTAGAGATAATTAAAAATAATGCTTTTAGTGTCAAAAATTTTGGAGTTTCTCAATTAGGGGACCCTTAAAATCTCGTGCCTAAATTTCAATGGGATCTAGGTTAACAATTAAATTATGTAATTAAGAAATTTTGATTAAATATCAATCAATATCAAAAAAATTCCTATTCCACCACCATTAAATCGTTTAGAAATTTTGACTTTTAGGGCATGCTATTTTTTGGTTAGTTCAGGCATTTCCCGACCATTTCCCAACATGATGTCAACTTTAATCACTATTCATTAGATATTAGCATGTAAAATTTTATTAGTTCAATGGCTAGTGTACATAACATTGTTTTTATCATTATTTAGCCCATCATAGTTTTTATGACTAGTACTCTACTTTGGCCAGCTACATGTAAGTTGATTACTCGAGAAATACTATTCTTACCTCAGGAAATACTATTCACAAAATTGAAATTTTTGGGCATTACAATTCATTCCCCTTTTAAGAAATTTCATCATCAAAATTTACCTAATTTAGATAGTTGTAGATATTGTACTCTAATCTGTTATTCACTTTCCCATGTTGCTTTTTGTGAACCATGGTGTTCCCATAACACCTTCACTAGTGGCATTATTTTATTGCCCAGCTCTTTTACTTCTCGTATTAAGATATGGATCAATTCTTTCTTTATATGATAGGTCTAGTTGTACTTTTATTTCCTATATTAAAAGTACATCTGAAGGGTTTGATATGTATTTTGTCAACATTAAAACATGAAACACATCATGGATTTGCTATAATTCTAAAGGCAATACTAGTCTATATGCTGCTGGTCAAACTTGTTCAATCACATTATAAGGACTAATAAATCTCAAGCTCAGCTTGCCCTTTTTACCAAAATAGAGTATCTTCTTTTAAGGTGATACCTTTAGGAAGAATTTATCTCTAACTTCATACTCAATCAGCTTCCTTTTTAGATCTACATATGATTTTTTCCTATCTATTATAGCTTTCAACAAGTCTCTAATGACTTTAACCTTCTTTTCTATATCCATAATGATGTTTGGCCTCATCAGCTTGTTTTTACCTAATTCTATCCAACGTAATTAAGTTCTACACTTTCTCCCATATAGAGCCTTGTATGGTTTTACCCCAAAGCTTGCTTGATAGCTATTGTTGTATACAAATCCTACTAAGGACAAATATCAATCCCAGTTGCCTTTAAACTCAAAATTACAGCTCTTTAATATGTCCTCTAGTACCTAGATTACCCATTTTGATTAACCATTTACTTATTGGTGAAATTTTTACTAAAGGTAAGTTGAGAACCTAAGGCCTCATATAGCTTCTTCTAAAACCTAGATGTGAACCTTAGGTCTCAATCTAAGATAATAGATTCGTACTCTGTGTAGCCTAACAATTTCATCAATATAAAAATTATGCAAGTCTTTTCAGGGAATAATCTATTCTCACTAGGATGAAATGTGTTGTCTTAGTTAACCTATTGACAATTACCCCACTGTATCACATTTACTCTTTGTCATGGGTAACCCTATTATGAAACCCATGGTGACTCTTTACCATTTCCATTTTGATATTGATATAGGATAGAGCAATCCAAAAGGAACATACTATTCGGCCTTCACTTGCTGATAGGTGAGGCATCTGGTCACATATTCAACTATGTGCTTTTTCATTCATAGCCACTAGTAATAGGATTTTAAGTCCTAGTACATCTTTGTGCACTCGAGATGCATGGCATAAAAAAAATTATGAGCTTTTAGCAAAATCTAGCCTTAATGTCTTATCTATCAACTAGACACAGTCGGTTATAATAATGTAGACATCCATTTATTTTAATCTCATGCTCTACAAGCTTCCCTATTTTGATAATACTCATTATGTGTTAAAAATGGTAATTATTTTGTTGTGCCTCTTTCCTTGTAATTCAGCTACTAAGGCCCTATCCTCTCAATATTGCAATTGAGCATTCATTGCCTTTAAAGTGCATTGGAATTTCTAGCTCAATGCATCAGCCACCACATTCGCCTTACTAGGATGGTAGCCAATCGATTAATCATAGTCTTTTATCAACTCCATCCATCTTCACAGCCTCAGGTTTAATTCATCCTAGGAATACAAGTATTTCAAGCTTTTATGATCTATGTAGATGTAATATCTTTCACTATACAAGTAGTGCCTCCATATTTTTAATACAAAGACAATAGCTACTAATTGCATATCATGGGTTCTATAGTTTCTCACATGTGGTTTTAGTTATCTAGGTGCATACACCACTACTTTACCATCTTACACCAATACACACCTAAGCCCATTATGTGAGGCATTATTGTAGATGATAAGATATTTCTTAGGTTCTTACTCTATAAGTATTGGAGCTTCTGTCAACATGCTTTTAAGCTATTGAAACATTCTTGGCATTTCTAATCCCACATAAATTTCACATCTTTCCTCAATAAACATGTTAGGGGAGTAGTAGTTTTTGAAAATCCTTTGATAAATTATCTATAATATCAAGCTAATCCTAAGAAACTCTTAATTTCTATCACATTTCTTAGGGGTTTCCATTCCAATACTATTTAATTTTACTAGGATCCACCCAAATCCTATCAGCTAACCCGATGTGTCCTAGAAATGCTACTTCATTCTGGGAAAATTCACACTTTCTTAATTTAGCATATGACCACTTTTCTCCTAGTGTCTACTATACTAGCCTGAGATGTTGTTCATGCTCTTCTTTAGTCATAGAATACACCAAGATGTCATCAATTAATACCACCACAAATTGGTCTAGGTACGATTAAAATATCTATTTCATCATGTTTATAAATGTTGTAGGGGCATTAGTTAGCCCAAATGGCTTTATTATGAATTCATAACATCTATACCTAGTGTTAAAGGCTATTTTCTAATTTTTAGATTCTTTTATCCAAAGTTGATGATACCTAAATCACAAGTTAATCTTTGACAAAACACTGGACCGTCTCAATTGATCAAACAAACTATCAATTCTAAGTAGTAGGTATTTATTATTGATGGTTACCTTGTTGAGTTGTCTGTAGTGCTCCCCAAAGTGAGACACTAAGTCTAATAAACCATTTTATCTAATAGCTCCGACAACTATACATTCAATTCTTTTAATTATGCAAGTTGCATTATAAAAGTGCTATCAATATGGGTGCCATACCTAGTACACCTTAATAGCAAAATCTATCTTACATTTAGGTAACAAGCTTAGTAGCACATTTGGAAAATATCGTGAAATTCTACCACCACTGGGATTTGGCTAATATTAGGTCTTGTATATTTGGTGTCGACTACATATGCCAAGTATGCTTGACAACCCTTTGAGATTAATTTCCTTATTGCTACTATTGAGATTGTATTGGATAATAAGTTGATTCTTTAACCCAGTATAGTGATTTCCTCTCTTTATACTTTCTAAAGAGTAAGCCTTTTCTATCTATAGTCTATTATTACATTATGCCTAGATAACTAGTCCATCCCTAATATGATATCAAATTCACTAAAGGGTGGTTCGATCAGGTTGGCAAGAAAGACGTGTCCTTGGATAACCAAAGGACAATCTCTGTAGACCTTGTTCACTATCATGTGTTGCTCTATTAGGTTGCTAACCATAATTTTAATGCCTAGAGGTTTTGATTATAGGCCTCTATCTTATGCTATTATGGTGCAAACATAGGAATATATAGACCCTAGGTTAACAACTACAAAAATAGATGAGTTAAATAAGTAGAAAGTACCAATAATGACAATGAGAGAGTATGCCTCTACTTAAGCTCAGATTGAATACTGGCATGCTGGCACTCTAGCTTTAGTCCTCTAACTTGCCTCTAATTAGTTCCTATTTTATCTACCTTATTTTCCTTCTAGCACTTAGCTAGAGTAAGAGATGAGGTATGAAGCCTAAAAGAATCATCAACATTAGGTTGCAGTGGTTAGTCCTTCTAGTAGTGGCCTATAGGGCCATATCTATAATAAACTCCTAGAATTGACCTCGAACAAATGCCTCTTTGTCTCTTACCATAGGTGCCACATACTAGTACTACACTATTTACTATAGAAATTAGAGCACTTGTGGCTGACCTCTACTACTAGGTTAGGGATGATATTTATGATGTTGATATAAAGGGGCCTCCCTTCTGCTTTTTACTAGCCTCTAGTGCTGAGCTTATTGGATCCATGTAAATAACCTTTTCTTTTAAATGTTTTCTTGCCTCTTCTTCAGTATGTCCTTAACAATAAAAACTATAGCAACTATTGTAGAGAACTCTTGGATCTTGTTCATTACCACTTGTAGTCAAATACCTATATCAAGGCCCTTTTAGAACCCCCTAAATCTCTCTTTCTTTATAGGCTTAATTGCTATTGCATATCTACTGAGCTTGGCAAACTCCTTCTCATATTCCGACACTAGTTTGCCCCTCTTTTTTAGGGTCTAAAAATTGCTATCTCTTTTGTCTAGGTATCCTTTTATGATATATATTTTCTTGAACACTTGGAGAAAGAACTCCTAAGTGATATCTACTATAGGTTTCCTTTCTAGAACTACTTGCCACCAATAGAATGCTTTTTCTTGTACTAAGGATGTAGCACAAATTAAGCTTTGTTCAAAGGTGCATTTTAGCTGCTCCAATATTATTTCAATTCTCTCGAGCCAATATTCTACTATGGCTAAGTTATCTTTATTTGTACCCATAAAGTCAACTACCCCTATATTCTTCACACATTCAAGATAGGTTTTCTAGAAGGCTTGTGGCACTAGTGGTTGCTATGATACTAGTAATGGAGGAGAAGTAAAAGTTGTTGCATCCTATTTAAACACCTCAACCATCTAATGTATCAATGCTGGTTGTACTTATGCCAGCTATGTAAGTGCTGATTATATAGCATCATTAGGTACTAGTGCTTCTAAGCTCATTAGCTTTTAGATTGTGGTAGGGGCATGACTTTCTACCTCCTCAACACCAACAAGTAGTCCCTAATCACTTATCATCGATCTATATCAAGAAATAAATAATAGCCTCAAGCAGTGAGTGATAAGTGATGTATGCCTATATGAACCCTATAACACTCATATAAAACTTAAGAGTGCCTAAATTGAGCTCTGATACCACCTAATATGACACCTCTCACTCAACCCAATAGCTAGATATGAGTGAGAGATGGCACATCATGATACCTCCTACCTGAACTATTGCCAATTCGAATAAGAGATGACGTGTCAACTAGCTTTACCTAACTATATCATTATCCTAAAACCCTGCCATATATGTGTCTACATCATAAGCATCCTAGGCTTATGTGTAGATTAAACCTATGTTATGGACACAAATGCATAAAACCCTACTGTTTCATTTTAACAAAAATCTAGTAGCACAAAGGCTGTTCGGTAACATATCCTGAAATAAACTTGTGGAATAGCACTTCTATAAAATTTCCAAACTGAAACTTAGCATCTAGGTCTTTCTAACCCTCTAATATCAACAACCAATACACATAATGATGTCAATCATATCATAGCACACATCATAATCCCAATGTCACTGTATATTAATCACATTAGATAATAATTACACATTACCAATATCTATCTATTTAGAATACATAAATAGTGTACTTGATAAACTATACATATACGTCAATATACTGGATCCATACCAGACTTATATACATATTAGTACTGACTAACTTTATTTATGTCATATAAAAGATATGCAAAAATGTACCAAGATGAGACTGCCTGCATTATAGTACTACTTTAAGGCTGAACTCAAGAGTAGATATATAAATGACCTATATATCAAAAAGCATAATGCTTAATGGTGTATTTTATAAAATATACACACATAAGCACATACGACTATGCTAAGCATGCAATTCCAAGGCATCTATTTGTATGACAGTTACATGATTCATTTTATATAACGTGCTATTTAGTTAACCCTTTTATATCATTGTGTTACCATTATCCTTTAATACCTATTTTATTTCATTTAGGCACCATAGGTTTTATGTATTTTATTTAACACACTTGAATTATTCACATATGGTTATTATGGGAATTATTTATCCAACTAAGTCATGATTGTTAACTAATTTATCTAATTATATACACATAAGTATTTACCAAATAAGTAAGTTATATATTCCATTATTATGCCACTTATTATCTTTTATCCAATCTTTCGCCCATTTGTGATAGACAAATATCTAAGTGCTAGATATTAGGATTATGTTATGCAGTGGCCCATATTTTGGACCTCCATACTGCTACATTAGCATTCCATGTCAAGGTAATATGCGGTGGTCATATTGAATCTCCTAGCAACTGCACCCATATAAGATTATGTGTGATAGTTTTGTTAGACCTCTCGGTAGCTACACCCATATGAAATAATCATGTAATATCAATATAGCTAACATATATGGGTGTGTAGTTGTCCTACTGAACCTCCCAATGGCTACACCTACTTAAAAATATGTGTAGTGGTTCTATTGGACCTCCCAGTAGCTACACTCGTATGATAAAAAAAATATATAAACATGTGTTAACATTAATGACACCAAAGTGTCCAAGCAACTGCTATATCCCCTAGTTAACCAATCAACCTATCCAGTTGGTTATCTAACAAATATAGGCTATTCTCTTTCTATTTTCATCATTCATCATTCACTTATTTTGTAATCACAACTTTACACCGATTTCCAATCATGACTTTACTCAGCACCATCATATCAATATTATATTACATATCTCATAACACATATTTCATTATGCACATTCAACAATCATCATTAGGCATTGTCATTCACATGTTAAGTTCACACTATTTTACTTGTATGCATTACCATTTTCCATCTTTAGTACTCGTATTGGTCATTAACATTTTGTGCATTGTGAACTACCATTATTAATGTATGAGTTACACACTAAATGCTAAACATATGCCAACATGCACACATGCTTACATTATGTGCTATATTCACATCTATTCATTCAATCATCAATGCATATTCCCATTACAAGCAATTTTTACTCATTCTAGCTTATTACATTTCATTTTTCTCTTATTACATAACAAATTCATTAATTCCATATACATCTCCAAAATTTTATACAATAACCTCTATTTTCAATCTTCCATATTTAGCCCATTCTCACTCTATTTTTATTCAAATAAGTCCATTCACACACTTTAAACCCTAATATACCCTTAACATCAATATAAGGTTATCCTAACCCCTAAAAGCACGCAAACCCAAATTGTCATCTAATATGAAAATTTCATAAATCACGCTTTTAGTCATGTGTTCTATTAAATACACTTACATAGTTCTTATTCGACATCCCAATTTTGATTTTATCACTTTTCCTTACATTACTTCTCATTCTGCTATAAGTTCTTTAAATTCCATAATACATAAATAATTAGAAAAATTCATAAAAAAAATATATACAACTAAATTAAAAAAAATAAATGTAGAACCATGATCTAGAGCAACTTTAGTTACTTAAAAAAATAACTAGGGTTCGATTCGGGTCTAGTGTGATGTAAGTGTTCAAAACCCTAAACATTTTCACCTCTATTTTCACCTCAAAACCTCCATTTCTTGCAAAACATATGTTAGAATTGGGTCTAGACACTGGAAGGATCATTTTCCATATATAGATTGAAGGATTCCATGATTAATTGAGGACAAAATGAAAATAAAAAGAGGAGAGAGAAAATGAGAATGGCATGGCCTTAATGGTTTTAAGGAAGAAGATAGGCTAGTTTAGATCATGTACACTTGCACACATATTCCACCTTTTTTATTATAATGATTAATGGCCATGATTATGCCATATGGTGATCAAATAGCCTCGATTAATCCTATTTATGTCTTAAGCTTAAAAAATGTGAAATAAATACTAGTGATCTCTAAAAAGACTCTCAATTAAGGGACCCCTAAAATCTAGTGGCAAAATTCTAATGGTAACTAGGTTAACTATTCACTTATGTAATTAAGAAATTGTAATTAAATATCAATCGATGTTAGAAAATTCCAATTCCACCACTATTGAATCATTTGGAATTCTTAACCTTTAGGCTATGCTATTTTCATGTCAGTTTAAGCATGTCATAACCATTTCCCAACACAATGTCAATTTAAGTCACATTTCCTTAGATATCAACATGAAAAATTTAATTGGTCTAGTTGCTAGTGCGAATAACTTTATTTTTATCATTGTTTAGCCCATCATAGTTTTATGACTAGTACTCCTTTTTGGCCATCTCTGTGTGACCCTGTTACTCGGGAAACACAATTCATATCACTTGAAGGACTATTCATAAAATTGGGATTCTCAAGCGTTACAACTAAAACGTTAATGTGTGACAAAGGGAAATCATCTTTTGGATAGGTTTTATTTAAATCCATGTAGTCTATACACATTCTACCTTTACCATCTTTCTTGATTAAGGTACTACATTTGCCAATGAGGTAGGATATTGTACTTCTTCTAAGAATTTGGCTTTAATCTATTTGCATACATGCTCTTTATTTTCTCAATCCATTCCTATCTCATCCTTCTCATTTTTTTGCTTTATTGGTTTTGCCTTTATAAATGTGTGGATGGCATGTTTAGTAATTTTCCTATCAACCTTAAGCATATCTTCATAGGTCTAGGCAAAGAATTTTTTGTATTTTTTAATTACTATCTCAAATTTTGTCCTTTTATCAAGTGTTACATTAGATGTAATTAAAATTTCTTTAAGGTTTTTTTGGTGTATTGAGATTAAATAAAGTAGTATTGATTATATTAATGTCAAACATGCTATGTATGTCTTGATTATCATTATGCCTGATGCAATTGATTAGAGAACATAAAAATAAGCAAAATCATTTACTTTATGTAAAAAAGTGTTAAGGTAAATAAAGAATATGAAAAGAATTCTTTAAGAGGGTTAACTTCCTCTATCTTCCCTTTCCCTTTGCCTTGAAGCAAAGTTGTGGCTAGGATCTCTCCTTCAAGTTTTATTTTTAAGTTAGCTAAGTAGGTTAAAATCTCCTCATCCCAAAAATCTAAAGTGCTCTAGACTTCACCTAACACCAGATCAAATATGTCAATAAAAATATCGTAACCTAGCATAACCTTCATATAGACACTTGATCCTGGGGGTTTTTGTGCTCAAATTGCCAAATAATGAATACGAACAAAAAAATTTGATAAATATGATTGTTGTCACAAAATTTAAGGTTTTATTCACAAAATTTAAGAAAAATAATTAACTCTTAGATATGGACTTTAACCTTACCCGAGCCCGATGCCTAACTTTAACACTAATGCAAGGTTTGCCCCCCTCATGGTATAGAGCCAAAATTTTTATAAAAAAATATCTTAAAAATCGATAAAAAATAAAAATTGAGTTTTATAAAATTTTGGCTATTTAGGACAAAACAATGTCATTTTGATTCCTAAAATGGTTATTTTAGCTTACCAAAAATAGTTGTTTTAGGGGACACAATGGCTATTTCCATTTTTGCTGAAAATGGCCATTTTTAGATCCTAAATGGCATAACTTCACATGGAAAAGTCCTATGGAAACTCCAAAATAGGATGTGTAAAATGGCCATTTTGATTGCTAAAATGGCCATTTTCACTAAATGACCGCTTCACTAGTAGAAAAAACTATTTTAGCCAAAATGGCCATTAGCTTAAGGCCAAAATTGTTATTTTCAATCTCAAAAATCATATATAAAAGTCAAACCCACATCAGTCCAAAGGGTAAACCTTTCTGGGTAAATGCACACTCAAAGACATAAAAAAATGCTTTCTAAACACTATTTTTCTAATTTTAATAGGATTTTTCCAAAAATTATTTTTTCTTTTTCTCTCAAGTTGATTAAAGATCATTCCTAAAGGTTATTATACATGATGGGTCGACCAATTCTTTCCTTTCTTCTTTTATTTCTTCTTTTCTTTTACATCTATCTGCCAGTTAGACATGGTACCTTTTATTTTATTTACTTTTGGCCAATTTACTAGTTAAATGTGGTAATCTTATTCTATTTAGGTACTAATCTATCATTTAGAAATTGTACCTTTATTTTATTGATTCATATTAATGTTTTGTTCTTTTTTATTTTTGATTTGATGATTACACATTTTTTTCATCCATTTATTAGTTAAATGCGATGAATCAATTTATATGTCATTTATTATTTATTTAATTGCTTATTTTATGTCTTTTTTTATTTTTTGTTCTTTTCATAATATTGATTCAATTATTTCTTTCACCTTAACATTGTGTTTTTATTGTAATGCGAGTTGTTTAAGATTAATTATAATTTTATTTAACCTGTCTTTTCCCTTTTATGAAACACCTAGTGAAGTTAATTTTTTTATTATTTTTCTCCTTTAATTTTATTGTTATTTTATTATTTTGTGTTTATTTATTTACTTTTTCTAATCCTTAATTTTTTCTTAATTTTCTCCTTTTTTATTATTTCTATATTATTTTTAGGGTAGATTGTACTTTAGGCAATTTCAATGTAATTTAATTTTTTTAGAATGTATTTTAGCAAATTTTCTTGTAATTTTTATTTTTATTCGGTTAGAATGCCTTTTATGTAATTAACATGTAATTTATTTTTCATCCTAAATATTTTTATATATTTTTCATGAATGTTGTAACAAGATAGAAAAAGATTTTTACATGTTACAAAAAAAAAAGCCAAATTGATTTCTATTCAATTAATTGGTGTTTTCCTAATAAAATGAGTTTCAATTTTTCTTTAATAAAAGTCATAATGATAAATCTTATTTTCATAAATTGGCATGCAAAAACCAAAGTTTTCAAAGAAAATCAATTACCCAGTTTGATGTGTGATATTCATTAATTTCAAATATTTACTTTATGTTTGTGAATATATATCTTTTATTATTTCTTTATGTGATTAAATACTTTATTAATCTCAAAACTTTCTTGAGAAAAAAGGATAAAATTATGAATTTAATCTAAAATTTCATATTAACTTGATGTATAAATAAGAATAAGGTTCTGAATAACTTTGGTTTTGGCCTTACAAGGTATTTCCCAACCTCAAGTCGATGGTGACTTCTACCTTATGGTGCCTAACTCACTCTTTCTCGACTAATCAAATAGGAATTACTTAAGATTCCTCTAAATACTTTTTTATCCTTTAAGATTCAAAAGGTGAGATTTAGGTTGAGTCTTTAGTTACTTCAGTTTGACCAGCCTTGGAAAAAAAGGGACACGAATAGTGGTGACTCCTCTGGGAATACCATGAGACCATACTTTGAAAATACCTTAAATTAATATTTGTTTTGAATTTATAATATTATCTTTTTTTGAAACTACATTACATGCTAGAGCTTTAGAATAAGTTAGGCATCCCTTTTAACCTTGATGTCTTTTTAAAGCATGAATGGATTTTCATTCAATTTAGGAGGATTGTTAGAGGTGGCATCAAATGAACATTGTATCTATAAGGTATATTAAATGGTTAATCAATCAATCCTATGCTCATAATGAGATAAACTTATTGTGGAAGGACCATGCTTAGATGACCATAACTTTTACGACCTAAATGGAAGCCCATGTAATGACCAATAGTAACTTCCCTAGGTCTCTAGGTTAATGTTACATTATGTGCTAAATGGGCCAACATCTTTAAAATATGGCTTAGTCATCCTAAAATGTTATTAAACCTATTGGGCCTTTTTAACTAGGAAGGGTTAGATCCCGCATTTTAGTTTGATTGAACATATATAATGTATGTAGGCTAAATATCTTATATGTGTTCTTTTAAATATGAGAGAAATAATGTTTAGCTATATGTTATTCATTATTAGAATATGTTAGGGCCCTCAATGTCTTATAGGTAAGCCTTCTTAGAAAAAAACACATTGACCTTATATGTGGGAAAAGATAAGAGAAAGGCTTTTACTTATTTTTGTAAACATTAATATACATCTGCATTTCATGCACTACCATGCATTTTTTTCCTTTCCATTTATCATGTCTAACCCTCTATTTTATAGCCATCATAGATCTTTAAGCATATAGATGTACAGGTTAAATGGAAGAATAATTTGATAAAAGGTCATTAATATGACAAACAACCCAACAAATATGGCAAGACAAGGAGATGGTACTTCTTCTGCTCAAGACTTTGAATCCAAGATGGATAAAAAATTTAGAGACTTTGAAAAGAGGATGATGTCCATAATCACAAAGGTGATAGCTAGGGTTATACCTACTTCTAATTCACCACCTCATTTTGGTGCAGTATTGGTTATGCCTATTGGTAGAATGGCAGTTGCTACTAGGGGAACTGGTACTTAAAAGCAGGTAATATGTATAGGTGAAAAAGCTAGAAGGGCTAAGTACTTCAATCCAAATATGATTTATGTGAATGCTCTAATGATGAAGCTAGGAAAAAGGATATGAATCGTAAAGTTAAAAATGCAACCATGATGAAAATAGAAGAAAAAAATAGAGGTGATGGCTAAGCTCATTACTTTGGGTAAATGGTTGGACCTAGATGAGCTCACTTTAGAATTTAAGGAGTTGTTGCCCTCTAAATTTAAAATTTTAGAATTGCCTAAGTTTGTTTGATGGGACTACTGATTTAAAAGCACTTGTCAAGTAGTATGTTATAGTCCTGCGACGTATAGAGCTCAGCATAAAATATAAATTAGCTTATTTTAGCCTTACATTACAAGGAAAAGCCATTGACTAGTTTCACAGGCTAGAGAAAAATGGTTAAAAAAGATTAGGAAAAACTGACTAAGGCTTTTATCAGCTACTATGACTACAGCAGTTATATGGAAGTTAACATGAAAGATCTTGAGCTACTTAAATAATGGCTTAATGAGACCTTCATATAGTGTTTATTAAGATAAAGGTCTAGGGTTCTAGAGATTAGGAGGAAGTTGGAGACATCAAATTAGATTTACATGTTCTTCAGAACTACTAATCCATACTTGAAGGAAGGGTTGAAAGCTAAGGGACTAAAAGACTAGGAATCACTGAAAGATATAGCAATTAAATTAAAAGAAGAGCATGAAGAATATAAGAAAAACTTAGAGTGATTCAATTATAATAGAGGGCTGAACAACAAGAATGTGTGGGGGTAACCATTATAGTGGAGCTAGTAAAACTACTAAAGTGTCTACCAAACGTTACTCCAATTTAGGTAAGCCATTGTCATTATGCGTAAAGCATCTCTAAAAAGAAGGAAAACTTTGACCCCCCCCCTTTTTAGACCAGCCAAAAGTGAGGGCTAACCCAATCACATGTGAGATTTGTACTATCAGTATCATCAGCACATAGGCTATGACATAGATAACTGCCACACTTTAAGAGATAAAATTCAAGATCTTATTGACTCAAGATAGATCCCATATCTAGAAAAAAGATAGAAGGGTCAAAGTGCTTATTAGAATGTTCCTCCACCTATCAACATAGTCAATTTAGGACTGCTGATATGGTATGTCTTACAAGATTTGTATGAAAATGACTATTTACTAATAGAGAAGAAAAGTACTAAAATAGAGAA
>CANXYI011597507.1:0-11804 GCA_948208565.1 Hura crepitans | reverse complement strand
CTTGCATTTAAATTTTTTAAATTATTATCATAATACTAATAAAATAGAGAAGATAATATTTGAGGCGGAGGGAGATTTTTTTTTCCCTCCCTTCAACGGAGAAAAGAAATTAAAATAGGGTGCATAAGCTGACCTGTTGGGTAAAGTACTCCTTATTGACCTGTAGGTTAAAATGAGGTCCATAAGCTTAGCCGAAAGAAAATGGAGCGAAGATCCATAGTCAACTTTTCTTTTAATAACAACCGGTCAAAAAGAATATTTTATAAGATAAAGATAACGTAATTTTTATATTTTTTATCCTAAAATTAGAATACTCTAAAAGAATAAAAATTCAATTTCAAATTGATAGTATAATATTTAAAAATTTTTAAAATTGTCAATTTAAAGCAAATATAATGATATGTTTGAAAAAATTATTTAAAGTTATATTTGATATACTTCAAAAATACTTAAAATGTTATATTTAAGATTCAGCACTAAATTTTTACTTTTCAAATTATAATAATATTTGTATAAAAAAAAGGAATGAATTATTTTTATATTAGTAGTAAAGATTTTATTTATTTCCGATTTGTTATAAGTGTTAAAAATTTAATTATAATTAATTCCCATATTAAATCATTGATGGTGGCATGTTGGATTTTCGAGTAAATTACTAATAATATTAATAAAAGTGCTATTTAAATATATTAAAATTTTTATTTATTTCCGATTTGTTGTAAGTGTTAAAATTCTAATTATAATTAATTTCCATATTGAGTCATTTACGGTGCCTGTTGGATTTTCGAGTAAATTAGTAATAATAATAATAATAATAATAATAACAAGTGCTACTTAACTTTCTTTTAATACATTTTTTAATATTTTTATTAAATTATGGCATATATACATTTTTAAAATTTTTATTATAAAAAGTTTATATATATATATATATATATATATAATAAAGTAAATCAGGTCATTGTAATTTACTTAATTGGATAAGTTTGTTTGGAAGCAGGGTTTGCGTACTCCGCAACCCATGGGATAATAGCTGAGCTGAAGACCGAGCAGGAGTACTTGTCATGTGATGCGAGTAATCCTATCAAGACCTATGCGGACGGCTTAGATAGCGTATTGCTGGATGGGGAGGGGATCAGGTACTTCGTGAGCAGCAATAGGGAAAGCTGTAAGAAGGGATTGAAGCTACCCGTGAAAGTGATGCCTAAAGACGCACCTGATGATGCCCCTAAAGTCTTCACAACGGAGGGCTCGGCATTGGCTGCAGCTGGGCCAACACCTTCTGATTCAGCTCACCTTGGGGCTTCGTGCATTATCATAGTGGCTGGATTTTGGTTATCCTATATGCTTATATAGATCTTAATTTTATTTTATTTTGTTGTTGTTGTTGTTTTTTTTTTTTGGGGGGTATCCTTTCTAATTAGCCGCATGTTCGAGTAATGCACAACCTCTTTTTAATAAAGATAAAAATTATATATATAGAAATTTTATCTGTTAATAAAAAGAATTTATTAAGTTTCAAAGTTAAGTACGCTTGACAATTAACTAAAGCAGCATGTCAATAATAGTTATTATTATCAATAAAAAAAAAGATAAAAAGGTCATAGAAATTCTGCAATGAAATGGAAGGAAATCTATAAGAAAAGAAAATATAGGGATACTCCCAATTTAATCTCCTTCCATACTTTACAGCAAATATAACTATAAAATATGCATTCTCACTCCAATTGCTACAATCTCAACCTTGCATTTAAGGCTGCTTCAAGTTTTGTAGAAAAATATATTTTCATAAAGAATACAATGATTTTACACACACATATTAGTGCGTTTTTGAAGGGTTTTTTTTTTACAACATTAATGCTTAGAAGAGTAATTTTATTGCTTCGAAAGTGCTAAAAAGAAGGAAGTGATAATAAAATATATTTTATTTCAAATGTGTTAAAAAAATTGATGTTGTAATGTCCCAAAATTTGAAAATTTTTCGAAGAGCCAATCTTGTAATTGAAATCAGGCATGGGGCCGACATATGATTCCAATTATGCTAAAATATATTTAAAACATGTTGATGATCTAAGTAAGCATTAAAAGTAAGATTTAAAGAAAGAATTTAAGATTCAAAAATAAAAATTCAAATAGGAAATTAATCACGTAGTTTAATAATTTAAGAAAAAAAGAAAATTATATAATTTATCAAGGTTAACTAACTAAAAAAATTAAATTAATCAACTAAAATAAAATAAGATAAGATTTACGTGTCTTAATAATGTTTTTAATTAAATAGTTACAATATTAATTAAAGTAATTAATTGAATAAATACACTTAAAATAAAATAAGAAATGGATTTAGATCAATTAAAATGAATTCAGGGAGAGCAACTAAAATAATAAATATTTATTGATTATAAAAAGCGAATTCATTCAAAGTCAGGTGAGATGGAAATTTAGTGGAATTTATTTGTAAAATATTCATTACATATATTAATATCTTAAGAAAAATACATCAACATATATAATTAGTGTGACATTTGTCACCATTAAAACAGTAAGTACCAAAGAAATTATATAAAATAAGTGTATACTAAATCATGCCATAAAAATCTCTATACACCTTACTAGAATATTCTCAAATGTACGTATTATTATTATTATTATTATTATTATTATTATTATTATTATTATTATTATTATTATTATTATTATTATTATTATTATTATTTGTTGGAGTGTGTGTGTATATGTATAAGAAATATGAGATAAAAAGAATAATTTGAACAGAACAGAAAAGATTAGAAAATAATAAAATAGAAATAAGAGAAAGAGAGATAGAAAGTCGGTGGAGATTAAGAAAAACTGACAATGAGGAGATTAAAGACATAGTAAGAGGAAAAGGGACTTGTGAAAGAGATGTAGGAACAAGAAAGTATGTGTGTATGAAGTAACTTCAAGAGATCTTGCCATTGATTCCTGGGTTTGATTGGGAGATTTTGGAAGATGATGAAAGATCAAAGTCTTGCAAGGGAATTGAATTGAAAAAGAAGAATTGGGTGTTGTCAATTCCATACAAATGATAATTTGAATAGGAAAGACCAAATGAAGGAAATGGAAGGATTTTAGAAAAAGAAACACCATTAAAAAGAGGAAGAGAAGTGGTAGCGGTTAAAAACATTGTAGGAAGATGATTTCTAATTGTGGAGCATTTCAGCTAGGTTCGAAGCAAAAGAATCAATTAAGAATTGTCAATATTGCTGACGGTCGAGGAGTTTAATCGAGTGAAGAAGTGGCTTTGATTTGAATCGGTAGCTGCTGTCCTTCGCATTTTTTGAGAATCAACGAGCCATTGAGATGCACACACACAAAAAAAAAAAAAGGAAAAGTACCGCTGTTTATTCCAAATTCTCTAGAACAGCTTAGGAATAGGATTATTAACAAGGTATGATGTAATTTGAATACAAGACCTTTAGGTTAGTGCTTTCAATCCTTGAGGCTTTGCTAGTTTTTTTTTTTTTTTTTTAATTTAAATGGCAGCAAGTAGATTCCATTTAGTGTGGTCTTACAATTTGAGGATAAGGAAGAATATATGTAGGAATTCCTCAAGAAATGCTGAGTGATAACCTAGGAAAATTGTTATTAGCTTGTAATAGATGTGTCCATGGTAAGGTAACTTCGTTTGAAATATGAAATAATTCTTCAGAAGAATTTCTTCTGTTGATACGAGCTACAAATAGTTGCGAGAGAAGTGTGACTATTTGTTTAGGCATCTTGCCGAGACCTAACATGTAGAACTATTGTGCGCTGTCGGTACCACAAGTGATTATTGATATTTTTGCTATTTAGAAAAAATAAAGGAACTTGGAAACTTGTAGGGATAGAAACTATCTTTTTATGCTTGAATTCATCAACCAGTTGTCATCTTATAACTAGGCTAAATTACACTAATAGTCACAAAATTTTTACCCTAATAACATTATAGTGAAAAACAAAAAGTTTTATAACCAAAAAAATATAACAATTTAGAAATTGTTTCATGAAAAATAATTTTGACCAAAATTATCCCTATCATTAGTCGGGTTCTGACATGGCATGCATAATCAACAAAAATAAGACGCCCATGCATAGAAAAAGAAAAAAAAATGTTAAATTGTGTCACCCTTTTTTTTTTCTTTCTCCTCCCTCCCTTTACCTTTCCCACCCATCCCCACCACTTTTTCAAATTTCTATCATCTTTTCCACTATTTTCTTTCCCCTCCATTCCTTCTCTTTGTATTTCACTATTTTTGACTAGTTACTCTAAATGTGAAAGAAAGCCCTCTTCCCTAGGCCCTACCACTCTCCTCCATCAAAATGACTTGGCTAGTTGGCTTTTCTCTCATTCTCTAATTCTTTTCTTTTTCCTTTTTTTTAAGGCTACATAGCTGCACCTTGGACTCATCAACTTCTCTCACATAAACACACCATACACTCCTCCGTTGCATCTTAGCAGCCGCTACCTTACACAACAAAATTCAATTGAGAAAACAAAATACAGAAATAGAAACAGATTAGTATGGGATTATTTCAATCTTCATGTTTCTCCTCTTTGCATCTCCTTTCATCATTGCTCAAATGATGTCACTGGGCAACTGAGATCTTTATAGGTACGTGAGCATATTTATATCATGGGCATACTTTCTATTTATATGTCACTACACTACTAGTGGTAATAGAGCCAGCGTGAATATGAGATAATGGAAGAGATGATGGAAATTAGGAAAAAGGGTGGGAATGGACGGGAAAGGCAAAGAGAGGAACTAAGGGGAAAAAGTGGATCCCACAATTCGACCTTTTTTGTGTTTTTTCTACATATGGGCGAATGGCGTGCCACTGACGTGTCTTACTTTAGCTGATTATTCATTCCATCTCACAAATTCGACTAATGACAAGGCGAATTTTGATCAAAATTATTTTTGTGAAACAATTTCTATGTTGTTATTTTTTATTACAAAATTTTTTATTTTTGACTATAACATTACTAGGGTAAAATTTTTGTGATCATCGGTGTAATTTAGCCCCTATAACAACTATTTTTAACTTTAAAGCTACTGTAAGATTTTGTTTAGTTTGGTGCAAATTAAACTTACAAGTGACAAACCTCAACATATGGCTGAATTGATGCAATAAAATCATAGGTATGCATTAGGATATTATCTTTAGAGTTGATGAATTTATCTGAATTCAAATAAAAATAAAGAAAAATTAGAAAATGAGAAATGTATAATTATTTTAGAGTAATGCACATAGCTGAAAAATGTAAAGTGTACATATGAGTTATGTGAAAATTTAGAAAGTTGTGTAAAAAAACACTTATGTGGGGCAGCATTGCATATGATTGAAACTAAGGTATTTGTTGCTGCCTATTTGTCAAATATTGTAAGTCTATTAGAAGATGATTCATAGATATGAATGAGTTATTTAACCTCACGTGAATATGTATAATTTATTGTTTTTAATTTAGCATGATTTCACATTAATGGAGGTGGAGAATTTTCCTTTTAAGTATAAATTGAAACAAGTTATAATTTAATTACATAATTTAGGCATATTTCAACATGTTATTAATGAGTAAATAGTTAAATTAAGAAGTTTTAGAATTTATTCATATGTTGGCTAAAATGCCTTTGGTATGAAGGTAGGTATTATTTTTGTCAAATTAGTTAAGTTTTAGGTACTAGTAAGTAAATAATTATTGTGACACCCTTCAATCGAATCCATTGCTAGATCCAAATAAGAGATGACACATAACCATAATCAATTCATTCATGTATCTTTAGCCATTATTTGCTTATTTATCAATTCCACATTTAAAAGCTTGTTTAATTCTTAACATATGATGCTTAACCTCTTTAGACCAATAAAGAACATATCACAAGTAATTGGGATTCTCATGTCGAAATTTGGCAGTATAACAGCTAATCAGAGACATTGCCCAACTAGTAACCTATAGAAAAACACACTTTTATTATACATGCACCTAATTATCAACTTTAGATCCTTTTAATCCTCTTAGTACAATCAACTAATCCAGTCATTTTACACTACCAGTAAATTCAAAGCCATTCCGCACTCACATCATAATCACACACATACATGTTTACATCACATACATATAATCAATTAGAGTACAAAAGTCATAACCAAATAGGTTTAAGCCCAACACCACTACTTCCATATAAGTCCCATTATAATACTATACATTAGAATTTGGGTTACAAAAGTATACCAAAATGGAGGAGCTTGATCAACTGCACTGCAACTGACTATCTCCTACTTATGCATCAAAACACGATGCGCTAAGCATAATGCTTAGTGGTGTATTCAATAAAATATATATTAAGACAATAAACATGAATATTTCTGACATCAAGCAATACATACATGCCATGCAAGTCACAATATGAATACATGCAAATATTTTTAGTCTTTTTTATGTCATTTAACTTTTTTGTAGTGTTTATACAAATTTTCGTATTATCCTTCATTTTATCTACTTAACTATATTTATTCTTATTCTTCTTTAAATTAGCCCATACTTGTGAGACACCAATTCCTATATTAATTATCGGGATCTCGACCATAAAGGTTTTCTAAGTGTGCAATGGTCTACATTTTGGACCTTACTGTTATTGCACAAGTATAGGTAATTATGCAACGACCCTCTTAGACCATGTTGCTGCTACACTAGCATAACATATGTCTGTAGTGGCTCTATAGAACCTTATTGCTATTGCACGAGCATATTATGTACATATAAACATGTGCAATGGCTCTAATAGACCTTACTACTGTTGCATTAGCATGATATATACACATAAACATCTGCAGTGGCCCTACTGGACCTTACAATTGCTACACCAGCACAGTATAACACTACAATGTATAAGCAGCTACTAAACTCCCTAATTGACCGGTCAACCTATCTAGTCTATGTTGTCTAACTCATATGGCTTTCATTAGGTCTTGTGTAATTACACATATACATGCCTTTTAGCATATATATACATTGAGGATTAGTTTCAATTTCATCAAATTAAACTTTCACACCCTTTCTTTTTTAATTAACCAAAATACTATTATTATTACATGTTCATACTTTCTAATTCCTATAATTTAGTATGTCATAATGTTAAGACACATTCCTTTATGAAATTCCACTTCCAACTTTACTAGCTATCTCATTTTAAGATGAACATAACCAAGTCTTTACATTATGTATGTTCCTTGTCTAGTACCTATATCACACATAACCACCATTCACATTCTTTATTCTAATATGTTTACACATACATAGGTTTGTTACTATTTTACACATTTGGATATACAATCTTATTGGCTCATTTATTTAACTCTTAATTAAATTACTATTGTTTCCTACAATTAATCTTTCCATTAAGCATAATCATCACTATATCACAAACACACCTCACATACATGCTTATCACAACATTTAGCCATTAGTATCCATACACTCTCTCATTCTTTTTCAATTCAATTATCCTTCTAAACATGATTTAAACATCTAATTAGAATTATTAAATCATTAATTATGCATAAACTCAAACATGCATACATGTGTTACCTGATACATACATATGCATATACACTTGGATTGTGGAAAATCATGCAACTTAACATATATGTCATTGAATACACTTACAAACAAAATCAATTAGCATCAATTAAGGCTTTCTAAGCTTTATCTTTCCCTTTCCCTCTCTACCTATGTCTACAAACATAATAGGTTTCATGTTAGAACAATTCATATAAATTCATAGACTACTCCAAACCTAAAATTAAATATGAAAACACTTAATTGGCATTGTATAACAGCTTAAAAAAATATAAAATTGAAGAATTGAGCACTTACTAATACAAAGTGGCACTACTCATCAAGGTTGCTAAACTCTAAATTAACCTTGTTTGATTTTTCTCCCTAGAATATTAATCTAAAGGTGATAGAGGATTATTTGGTGGTGAAAATTTGCTTTTATGAGTGTATATTGATGAAGAAAGGAAGACAAGGAAAGGGAGAGGTTCTTTAGCTATGGCATCGACCACTAAGCATAGAAGAAGAAGGAATTTTTGGCTTTTTAATTCAAATTTGTTCTTATATATATGGAACCAATAGTTGAATGTGTGCCACTTGGCTAATTTAATGGCTCACATTAATTCTACCCATTTTTCCTCTTTTAAAAATTAATTCTCTCATTTTAATATGTAAATTTAATTCCCTTTTATACCATTTATTTGGAAAATCCATAATTCATAAGTTTGAAGAAAATTGTAATTAAAAATTGAAAGGAGTTAATTTAATTAAACACTTACATCCTCATTTTATACCATTAAATTACTCTAGATGTTAGAAAATTCTAATTCCATTACCATTTGCCTATTTAGAATTTTTAAGCATTAGGTCATGTTATTCCTTGGTCAATTTGAGTAGAAACCAAATATTTTATCGTTTAGCTTATGTTAAGTTACTATTCCCGATACATTATTGTAAAAACTTTAATTGCATTTTTAACCATTGTAACAACTTTGTTTCAATTTCAACTTTTAACTAAAATTATTTTATAATATTTACTTTCATTTTGTTCAGTTAGTGTGATTCAAGTCCCAAAAACACTAGTCAACCTTTGGGAAAATACTATTCACAACTATATTTCATGACCTTACTTTCCGACCAAAATGTAAACCCAACCTATACCCTACATGTACTTTTGACCGGTAAGAAAACCTTATTCATCCCTCATGGGTTACTATTCACAACCTTAGGGTCCGTTATTCACTACTTGAGACTGCTAGTGTTACAATTATTGTTAAATGGATTAAATAGATAAAAAGATAGAATTGAGCATTTTAGCAAGTAAATCAATATATGGCCAAATTACATATAATTAAGTTGTGAAAATGATACATACTTAAAATGATTTAGTCGATAAGTTTATAAGCTTAATGCAAAAATATGTATTCTATTGCTAAGTAAATTGCGGTAGCAAGAAGCTTGAGCTTACATTCTCTAACAACTAAATTTAATAATAGGTTATAGGAAAAACTAATTTATACTGAAAGGAAAATAAAAACTCAAACTTTAGTATTGAATCAATATTTATAATTTCATATAAGTAATTATAGCATTAATGCTTAAATTGACTAAATGATTTTTATGTTTAAAATACATAATATTATTGAAATTTATACATTTATTTAATTAATGAAATTATGATAAGACTTAAATGAAATCATGAAGATTTAAAATGATACATGTGGATATGCTCTGTTACTTAATTTATGAAATTGAAGGTATACTTGATTATGTGATTTAATTGTTGAAATGGACATGGTACATACAAATTAAGTGATTATGTGAAGAATATGTGTTTATTTGAAGGTTATATTATTAGTTGTACTTAAAGATAAAATGCTAATATAGTATTCGATAATAAAGTGTGATAAATTAAAATGCCATTAATATGCTAAGTATTAACTAATCAATCAATTTAATAGACTATGTGTGAATTTATAAACATATAAATTATAAGAAAGGATTTTAAATTATAGTAATCAAATAGATAAACTTGTTTATTTTAATGAGGTAAATTCAAAATTTATTTGACAATATTAATAATAGGATTGAATTTGAGTAAGAATTTAATTATGCATGTTGCCTCGTTAAATCTAGACAGTTTATTATAACTTATGATAGGTTAGCTAGCCAACTAGAGAATTACCATTTTATTTGCAACTGTATAGCATTTAGCACTTTGGTGCATACCATTTATTAGGGAGCTACTCCCATACATGTTATTTAGGCACATTGTGCCATATCATTAAATGATCTTATATGTCCCACTATCCTGGTGCTAGTTACTATTATGAGATTATCAGGAGCACAATAATGAAAATGATTATATGTATAATATAAAATTCTAAGATGGAAATGGATAATAATAAGAATAGGAACATAAGTGGTTATGGACTAATAAATTTTTAAATTTAGAAACTTTATGCCAATAAAATGTTAAAAATAAGAATTTTTAAACATGATGATGTAAAACAACAGAAATTTAAATACATGTTTAGGAAAATAAAATAAAATAAAATTATATTTTAAGTAATGTATGCTTTATTTATAATTTGGAATTTATAAGAATTGCATTAGTGAATGAGACAATGTAATATAATTGAAATCAAGAAGTTTAAAATATTAAAAATTAGAAAATCTTTAATTTGAATGGATTATATGTGTAACACTCAAAAACTTAAAGTCTTGTGAACAGTACCGGATAGACTCAGATGATATTCCTTATGGTGCAGGTCATCGTTCTGAGTCCGATGACTGGTATATTGATCATAAAAATTTGACGAGCCTGAAACTTGAGAAAATGAATGAATTAAAAATTTTAGCAGAACCAATAATTTATATTAGGTCATAAACTAATGTTTTCAGAGATAAAAAGATTTTGAGCCGGGACAGCCTCGAGACTGGGAAGGTGCCCGGATGGTCTCAAAAATGCCATATCCTGCACCTTTGTAATTTCACTGAGTATGATGGTGGAGGAATTAGAATTTTCTAATGTCAACTGATATTTTTATAAATATTTTATTCTGGCCGTGAATAGTGCTAAAAAAATCAATAGTGGAATTTTAAGTTGAAATTTCTCATGAACCTTAGTCTCATTAATTTAGGAATTTTAAAACTAGAATGAGAATTTTTGAAGCAACAGGGAATATTTTACGAATTTCTGAATTTAAAACTCAGTATATGATGAATAGTGATTTTTGCTCTCGATGGAATTTTGAGCTGAAATTTTAAGTGGGCCTTAGTCTTAGTAATTGAGGATTTTTACCACTAAAATGGAAATATTTGGACATGTAGAAAATATTTTTTGAATTTTTCAAGTAAAAAGTGACCTATTATGGATAGAAAGGAATTGGGCCTTATTTGGGCCAAATTAATGGATCCAGCCCAATCCATGATACTTAATAAAAAGTTGGTTACAGCCCACACCATGGGAAGCCATCTTCTTCCTCCTCCTTCCTCCATGGCCGACGGCTTCAAGTGAGAGAAACTCACTATTGTTGCATTTTCTCTCTCCTAAACTCACATAAATCCCTCCATATCTAAATTAAGCCTCCATCATCCAAAAGTCCTAATTCTATCAAGAATTTCAAGTAAAGGAGCCAAAACTTCACAATTCACTTCTTGAGTGAATAGTGACTCAAGTAAGAGAAAATGCTCAAATTTCATTTTTTATTTTTAGTATAGTTAATTTAGGCTAATATAATAATTTCTATGGTGTTAGAATTTCTATTTGAGCTATAGGTAATTTTCTAGGAATTTTATTAAGTGAAATTGGTGTATGTTAGGAGGAGAAACACCAAGAGTGAGGGAGCCAATTAATCCAAGTCCAAGTGGTGGAGAAAAGGGTGGAAAGACACCCTAGGTATGTGGAATACCTTAATTATATTATGCCTTGCATGCATGTGTAAATTTAGTTGTAATTCTTGTATAGAAATGGGGTATTTTGCATGTAGGCATGTTGGTTGTGTGTAATATAAGTATAAGCATGCAATTTGGGTTAAATTAATGTGATATGTGTAACAATTTAATAAGAAATGATATATGTGTGTGTATATGCATTAGTGGCCGAATGGTGGCCTAATTAGTGCATAAAATGTGTGTTGAATGATGTGCCCATGTAAAATGTGGAAATGGTATGTAGAGAGTGCCTAAAGCATAAGAAAATTGACCCAAAAATTGTAGCATA
>CANXYI011597487.1:0-14165 GCA_948208565.1 Hura crepitans | reverse complement strand
TTCCCACTTAGGTCTTAACCCTCACCACAGACCGTCAGTGCCCCTGTCTCTATAGCCAAAAGTGCACCCTCGATGTGTGGGACTTGCAGTAGGAGGAATTAGGGGTAGTATTGGTAGACTAAGATAGGAGAATGCTTTACCTATGGAGTTAAAAGACTATTTTCAATGGCATTATCCTCAGAAATAGCTCGAGGCTGCATAGACTCAAGCATCAGTAGCAGCAATAGCACCTAGTAGGGGACAGAGGTAGACCAGGCAAGAGTAGTCGAGTAGCAGTCAGAGGACTAAACCTGAGGCTAAAGCCCCAGCATGCTAGTATGCTATTTGAGCCCACGAGGACATGAGGCTCCCGACATGATTGTTGGTACTTTCTATTTACTTGATGTTCTCATGTTAGCTTTGATAGATCTAGGCTCGACACACTCTTATATTTGCACCACATAAGCCAGAGATAGAAGGTTAAAATCGAAACCCATAGAGTTAGACATTTAAGTTAGTAACCCAATTGGGTAAAGTGTGACAGTGAATATAGTATATAGGCACTGTCCTCTGATGATATAGGATCAAGTATTCCCAGTGGATCTTATTGCACTTCTTTTTCATGAGTTTGATATCATATTAGGTATGGATTGGCTAATAAAACATCGAGCAATGATTGATTATAAGAATAAGAAACTTAACCTCTGGATAAATGAGGGACATGAGGTAACAATCGTGGGCAATAGGAATTCTATATCTAATGTTATTTCAGCTGTCACAGCAAGGCTACTATCCAAAAGGGATGTGAGGCATACCTAGTTCACATAGTTAACACCAACAACATAGTATCCAGCCGTGATCAGATACCTATGGTATCAAAATTCTCAGATGTATTCCTAGAAGAACTACTAGGGTTACCACTACATCAAGAGTTAGACTTTGAGATTGAGGTATACCTTGGCACCACTCTAGTATCTATTACTCCATATCAGATGGCACCTGTAGAGTTGAAGCAGCTAAAGGTACAGTTGTAAGAATTGCTGGATAAGGGCTTCATTAGGCCTAATACCTCACTTTAGGGAGCACCCGTATTATTTGTAAAGAAGAAAGATGGGTCACTCTTATTATCCATCAACTACAAGCAATTGAATAAGGTAACAGTTAAGAATAAATACCTGTTACCTACGATTAATGACCTCTTTAATCAGTTACAAGGTGCCAGCATCTTCTTAAAGATTGACTTAAGATCAGGGTACCATCAGTTACGAATTAAAGAAGCTTATATCCCTAAACCGCCTTTAGAACTCAGTACGCCAAATTATGGAGTAAATGATGAATTGATGTTATGTTGTATTGTATGATGCATTAGTTAATGAATTAAATGCTTTAGGATATTGGTGTCATGTGGCCAAATATGAATGATGTTTGAATATGATAAGTGTGTAATGGCATGTGTTTGGTGATATGTGTGGTTATTATGCTAAATTATGGGTTATGCTGAGAATTATGAATGATTTGAGTATATGATGTGAAGAGCATTAACTGAATGCTCATGGATGATACTTAGGTTATGATGTAATGATATGTGGTTAGATAATGTGTTATACGATAATAACAAGTTTAAATGTGGTTATGTGATCATACGAAAGGTTATGTGTCTATATATGATGAATGATCGCCGAATGAGTGTGTATGCAACTTTAGATGGTTAAGTCTAGCTATATGGAGTTGAAATGAAATGTAGAAGATGATGAGATGCCATGTAGCATAATTTCATACATATGAATAAAAGTGACTTACATGTGTAGTTTGATAAAGAGCAAAATGATTAGGTATGTTTTATGCCTAGTTATGTGTTATGATGGTTAATTGTGACTTTGGTATGATTAATGGCATTAAGATTTATGATGTAATAATGTTTCTTACATGATATACTTAGGAAGGATGTTAAGGCTGAAACCTCACTAAGGGTTATATATGCTTGTAGTGTTTATATAAGTATAAAAATGCTATGGTTTATACGTATAACACATGATGTTGTGAGGCAAGTTATTTTTTGAATCTTTTATCAAGTGAGCATTTTATATCTACATGCTTAGTATATATCTCATATTTATGCATTTTTATGCAAGACATGGTTATGGCCTAATGGCCATCAAGATGAGTAATGGTGTTCTAACATTTGTATATTATGTATAAGTCCATAATGTGAGCATAATAGTATGAAAAATGCATATATGGTGTTATGGCTTGTATATGGCCGAAAGGGTTAATGCTATGTGTTGAACTTATATTTGTGTTGATTTAACATTTATGAGCTATATGAGATAATTATAACATATGTAAACATGAGTGAGGCTTTTACACTCATGGAATTGATTATGTATGTGTATTGCCATAATGATGACTAGAAATAATGTAAGTTAATTTGTATGCCATTAGGACTTTGTAATTCATCATTGGTCACATGTTTATCAAATGAGTTATAAAACTCTTTATAAGCTATTGAAAGAGGGTGAAACTTAAATTATAATGATAATTCCCTCTATGATTAGATAACCTAAATTGGATAGGTTGACCAGTCAACTAGGGAGATATAGCAGCTGCTAAGGTAGCCTCGAGTGCAATATTTGGCCTCCGAGCAATATTTGGCCTTTAGGCAACCACATTTAGCCTTCAGGCAATATTTGGCATTAGGGCACCATTTGTCTCATTTTCTAATTTTGGTCTATTGTCCTTTAGGTAAGGGCATAAAATGGATATTTTTAACATGAATATTAAAAAGATGTACTATAAAATAAATTTTAAGTATACACTAATGTTGAACTTAATAAAGATGTTATGGTTAATAAGTAGGCATGAAGGATCATTATGCTCATTATGGATTGTTGCATAGACATGATGCATGATATTGGTATGATGTGTATATTTATATATGTGATGTTAATTTCTATGAGGATAAAGTTATTGGATGATGTACATGTTAACATGCATAAGTTAAATTGAATACACCATTAAGCATTCGCTTAGCAAATCATTTTATTTTGTGATACGTAGGTTAAAAAAATCATATTAGAGTTAAAGCCTCAATATCAGTAAGGGATTAAAAGACGATTCTTTTGGTATTTTTCTTTATTTTTGTATAATCAGTAGTGTACTCTTATAGTGGCAATCTTGTGTAATATGATGGATTAAGCCTAATCTGTGATGTAAATATTTTTGTAACTCACTAATAGTATATAATAACTTGTTTATATAAGTGTGTTTGATAATGCATGACTTGTATGATATCTCTTTCTGATGAATGCTTGTTAAATGTTGAGATTGAGTATGACGAGTTAAGTTGGAGGGTCAGGTGGACCCAGATGATGATGGTTTGTATTGAGATATTTTAGAAGTGTTATTTTTATGCAGGTTACTATTTGAGATAGTGCCTAATATAGCCATTATGCTACCAAAATTTCGACACAAGAACTCTAATAGTACGTCTTGGAAAATGGTTTTTGAAAACCTGTATTTTTATAACTCGTGTATGCAAAATATGTTTTAATCTTAAATAATAAATTTTAAATTTTATAACAATTTTCCATAATAGTTTATCATATATCAATTTGTGTACCACTCTTTATTCAGGTTCAGTGATTAGATTAGATAAGGGGTGTCACAATCATCTTAATCCATTTTAGTACTTTTAATATAGAAAAAATTTCATATTCAGTTATTTTTCCCCAAATCTTTATTTTTTTCCAATTTATAATTATTATACTAATTTTTGGAGCATTACAAACCTTTACCTGTTAAGTAATTTCATCCTTGAAATTACCTGAACTAAATAATTGAGAGTACAACTATCTCATGTTGTCTTCCCTTTTCCGTATTACCTCTTTGTATTGTGATTCCGCCATAGCACTTTGACTAAAGGGATTCGTTTGTTTCTTAATTTCTTTGTCTCTTTTGCCAAAATTTGAATTGGCTTTTCTTGATATGTCAAATCTGGTTATAGCTCGATTGCCTCAATTGATATCATATGAGGTAGATCTGAATGATATCTCCTTAGTATAGACAAATAAAATACATTGTGAATCTTTTCTAACTAGGGTGGTAAAGCTAGCCTTTATGCTACCATTCCCATATGCTCGATAATGTCATATGGGCTGATAAATCTAAGCTTACCCTTCCTACCAAAATGAAGAATCTTCTTCTAACAAGATACCTTTAAAAATATTTTATCACCAACTTGAAATTTTATATTTATCTTTTTAGATCTACATAGGCCTTTTGTCAGTCTAAGCTTTTCTTCAAGTTATCCCTTATGATCTTCACCTTTTCTTTAGCTTATCTTATTGTATCAAGTCCCATGACTTTATCTTTACTAAGCTCTATCTAACACAAAGGTATGTAACGCTTCCTACCATATCAAGCTTTATAAGATGCCATCTTAATACTTGCTTAATGGCTGTTGTCGTAAGAAAATTCCATTAATGCCAGGTATCTATCCTAGCTTCCCTCAAACTAAATATTTATAGCATGTCCTTAAGCACTTGTATACACCACATTTATTACATACTCTTCCCAAGTGAAAAGTATTCACTAGTTCTCTTAGATTACCTAAATAACTCTTTCTGACTGACCACATGTCTATGATAGAAAGCCATGCTGAAATTCAACTGTGTACCCCAAGCTTTATATCCTTTCTTCTAAAATCTCAAGGTAAACCTTGGAACTCTATCAGATACTATAGATGTAGGAACACTATGTAGTCTCACTATCTCCTAAACATATATCTTGGTTAGTCGTTCTAAGGAGTAGTTTATTTTAACTAGTAAGAAATGGCTCGACTTTGTTAATCTATCAATAATCACCCACACAACATCATATTTCCTTTATGTCACTAATAGCCTAATCATGAAGTCCATAGCTATCTTGTCCTATTTCCATTCAGGTATTGCCAAAGGTTATAGCAAACCTAATGGAACTTGATGCTCAACTTTCACTTATTGACATGTCAAGCACCTTGTCACATATTTAGCTATATCTCTCTTAATTCCTGACAACCAATAGTGGGTCTTCAGGTACTAATACATCTTGGTACTACTCAGATGCATGGCATAAGAACTACCATGTGCCTCATCTAGGATCAATCTCTTAAGGTTATTGTCATTGGGTACACATAATCTGTCTTAGTAATACACCTAGTCATTTCTTATTCTATATTCCCTAGGCTTCCCCTTTATTTGACAAATTGAATGGCATTACAAGAAACTCATAATGCCATACCTTATCCCAAAAGCTATCTTATGCACATTTGTATCCTTTACTTTTAGTTGATAGTAGTTCAATCTCAGTCTATCTTTGAAAATACACATGCTCTCTTAAACTAATTAAAAAAGTCATCAATCCTAGGGAAAGGGTATTTATTTTTCATAGTTATCTTATACACACTTTCATTGATCCGTCATTTTTCTTCACAAAGAGGATTGGTGCACCCCATAGTGAAATACTAGGGCATATATAGTCTTCATCTAACAACTTTTTGCAATTGAATCTTTAATTCTTTCAATTCTACTAGTGTTATTCTGTAAAGTGTAATAGATACTAGTGCAGTACTAGGTATCAAATTAATGGCAAATTACACCTCTATTTCTGGTGGTTATCTAGGTAAGTCCTTAGGAAAGACATCCCAGTATTCCCTCACAGTGGGTATATCTTGTAACTTTCAGTTTTCTTATGTCCCTCACATGAGCTAGGTAAACTGGTTACCCTCTTCTAACTAACTTTCTAGCTACTATAGTAGATATCACATTGGAAAAGAAGTCTGACCTATCTCTTACATTTGTCATTTCATCATCATTAGATGTCTTAAGAGTTATTCTCTTAAATCTGGAATCTACCATCACTTAATGCTTGTACAACCAATTCATTCCTAATATCACATCAAATTTATTGATGGGTAGCTCAATTAAATCTATTAAAAACTCACACCCTTGATGCCTTAGTAGACAATCCTTGTACGTATTGTTTACTACCACATTAATTACTTGTATGTCATGTTCAGTTTGTTTAACCTTAAAATTCCATTTATGTGATAGTGTAGTACATATATAAGAATGAGTTAACCTAAGGTCAATCAATGTATGAATAGATATACTAAAGAGTGAAAAAGTACCAATGATGACATTAGGATCATCATCCTTCTCTCTAGCTCGTATAGCATAAGTGCGAGATGGGGCACGTAGCCCAAGCCTCTCAACCATTTTAGAAGCGACTCTTTGAGGACCTCTAGTATTATCCTGTCTCTTAGGTCTCCTGCCAACCAGTGCAATTTGTCTAGCCTCTTGGGGTTACTCTCCCCCATTCTTCATCTTAGGGTAGTCTTTGAATTAGTGATCATTAGATCCATACCTAAGACAGGCTCTAACCAATCTCCAACAGGTATCACCATGTGACCTATTGTAATGCTTATATAACTATGATGGAGCACTTCTAGTAGTCGATCCTGGGGTGCTAGCTATTAATGCTACATGGCGATCTCCCCTATAACCTTTTTGGTTCTTTGCAATGGATTTTTATGTCTAACCTTGTGTATGAGAGCCTTTTGCTTCTTATTAAAGGAAAAAGTGACATTACTCTACACTTGCCCTCTTTGCTCTAACCTTCATTCCTTTTATTTTGATTATGTTTATTGACGCCCTCTATCTCCGTGGCAACAGACACAAGCTCTAAGAAGTCTTTTATCCTACTAGTCACCACATTAACTTGAATACTATAGTTGAGCATGTTCTCCAACCGCTTGCATCTAGCAGCAGGGAATATATCTTCTACATACTTGAGAAATCTCAAAACCTTTTTCTCATATTTGTAAATAATCGTCTATTGCTATCTAAGGTTGAAAATTCTCTACATCTAGTCTTTTTGTAAGTCTTGCTGATATATCATTTTTGAAACTCAGCCTAAAAAAACTTCCTAGGTTATTGCTTCAACTAGCTTTCTCTTGGTCATAGTCCTCCACCAATCGTAAGCTTCTTGCTGAAGGAGTGATTTTGCATATGTAATGTTCTCTTCATTAGTGCATCCCATCTATTCAAAGATTCTGGTGGTTTTCTCTAACCAATACTCTATAACTATAAAGTCCTACTCTTTTAGCTTTTTAAATTCTTCAACTCGATGATTTTTTAGCCTCTCAATAATAAACCTTCTCTATGGCTTTGGTAGTGGAGTTAGAGGCTATGATAGTGGTATACTAGCAGTAGCCTAGCTCAATAACTAGATGAGCTTAGGTAGCATAGGTTGTTGTCCCTGAGCTAGCGATGCCAATAAGATAGGTTCAGAGGCTATAGGATGTTTTGAGTTACCTATACTAACTGGTGTATAACTCTCAACCTCTTCGTTTAAGGCTTGATGGGTACTTGTGGCATGATTGCTAAAAATAAATAGAAAGCAATTTGTATTAGTGGTTTATAGCTTATATAAACGTGATGCAAATGGTTATGCATATCTTTTCACTTAAATACAATCACATGCATAATAGATGTGAGCTTCATAGGCAAAAACTGCCTAAAATAAGCTCTAACACCACAAAATGTGACACCCCTCCTACCAATATCATAGGACATCGGCTATAAGAGTATCACATTATGTGCCTAGGGCATCTGTATCTCTAAATGTTCACACATGCACCTGTTCTCCACACAGTCACTCAACATACACTCTTAACATATAGCCATTCATAATATACATCATAATTGCCATTCTCTTATCCATGCATCATAATCAGTTTTGTAGTAGTATATTCAAATCAATCATATCCCAATCAAATAGGCCAAAACAAACATTTATAAATCCATAATCCCAAACTCATAATGGCTTTATAGCCCAAAATATGTATTGAAATACTCAAACATATTAAAATAAAATGAATAAAACATGTTCATGAATGGTAATGATAATATGCTCCATTTTAGTTATGGATCCCACTCATAATGCTTTCTCTATAGATACCGGAGTCTTTAACCTATGCATGGAAACAACCAATGCGCTAAGCAAAATTTGCTTAGTGGTACATAAACTATCTATAATTACCAGTAAACAACAAACACAAGAATAAACACATTTCTGTATATACATATAGGACATTGCCATCATTCTAATAGTCATCATAATCATACTTTAGTTTATGTGCATGCTCTTACCTCACTTACCTTATCAGTGGTTGTCATATTACATAAGCATGATGCAGGTTCACATGTACAATTTTAAATATGCCAAATGAAGTACATAATACATGCAATTTCAAGTTCATTTGATAATAAGGTATTATGCCTCGTATGCATAAGGTGCATTTAATTCTTTAACATTTATGATTTTAAGCTTTTTGTTATATAGCCTAGTTTATCCTAGACCATTATAAACTAGATAACAAGTTGTATGGTGTCTATAGGACTTACGTGTGTATCAATGTTATTAGAATTGGACCGGATAGCCAATTGGGTCATCGTTCGACTAGTGGAATCAAATTTTTTATTTTTTAAATAAAATCATTTATAAAAAAAATTAATAACATAATATGAGCAATACTATATTAAATAAATTATATAAAAATAATAAAACGAGTAAATAATTAGTACATATAAAAATAAATAAACAATAATAATATAATAAATTATTATAAAGTTAAGGTATTGGAATTTATTTATATGATAAAATTTAGAAAAAAAAAGTTTAATAAAAAAAATTAATATGTTTCTACTCTATTTAATATAGTCTTTTATGATTTTTTTAATTAAATAAATTTATTAAAATAGTTATACTTAAAATGATCTAACAATTGATCAATTAAAATATAATTAATTGAATAAATTTTATTATTAATATTCTCAAATTGCTTTTAACTTATAAAAATAACTTAAAAATACTAATAGAAAAATTTTAAGTCTAAAATAATAGAAACAAAAAATGTAAAAAAAAGAAGCTAAAATTGTGAAATTTTTCTAATTTTTTCGATTCCCAGTTCAATCTAGTTTTTTCCAGTTCAAATTGGTTCAGTCTGATTTTTTTTATGAATCTGATTTTTACCTTTGAAGTGGACCGAATTAGCTACCAATTTTTTATCAAATCGGCTTGACCGACCGATCCGATTTTAATAACTATGGTGTTTATACTCAAAAATAAGTATGCCAAATGATCTCATTTAAACAATGCTCACTGAGCTTATGCAGTTATGCCCATATAGTAAATAGTTGTATAGTGCTTGCCAGGTTTACGCGGCTGTACCTATAGTAATGATCAATTGTGTAGTGCTTGCAAAGCTTATACAGCTACACCTACTATAGTGATGTTAACAATAATAATGCAGTAGTGCTAAAACCTTATTAACATGCCAACTTACCTAAACATTATTGTTAGTTTAAGCATATAAGGGCATTATGGTGTATATAATCATCTCAGTATACCTATTGCATTAATATGTTATTTCCATCATTTAGTTATAGTAATATGATCATTACATGTAAACAGTTGCATCATGGTGTGCCATCCTAAGACCTCATGCCAAAATGCAATATCAATAGTTTTCAGTAGCTCAATAATGTTCATCTTGTATCATGCTTTATCATTAGAATAAGTCCCTTTAACTTGTCATATTCATTAACTATGTCATGAAACCATTTGCAATTCAAATTTAAATCATGTAATCATTATTCTTTATGCATGTCAAAAACATTTCCAATTGTTGCATGTATGTAACTAACTATATGCATTTACTGTTGCATCATAGTTCAATCACATAAACTTGACTTACCTTACATAATATTTGTTCCATTTGATCCAATACCTTTACTCAACCACTTTATTTATAATCATTTCATTCATTTGAAAGTATAACTTAAAATGGGTCAAACTGTGTTTAGGAACTTTGGTTTAGGTTATATATGAAAACCCTTTTGAAAACCTTTCAAATATGTTGTTTAAAAACTTTATTTCATTATAACTATTGCGGGTCACGGCCGTGAGACCTAAAGTGATCACAACCATGAGGCCTCTCAAAGTCTAATTACTATTTAAAAATCTTAATACATAGAAGCAAGGCCTACAATCTGCAAAATTCCAATGTGAATTCTTGCAAAAATTAGTAGCAATTCTTAACAATTCTAACCCAAATCATTATATTATCAATTTTAATTTGTTCCTAAGAATTATACTTGATTTATCCGTAACAAATCACAAGTTAATTACATAAAAAAAACCCACCTAACAATATCAAATCTAACGATTTCACTAGAATTTCTGCATTATAGAAATTAGCCTTAAGCATTCTTTTTTTTTCTCACAATTTGCAGCAATAATCACATAGGAAAGCTTATATACATATTGGTCATTAGTTAGAAATGAATAGGGGGTGAATCACGCTTTGAGAACCACCTTCCCTTTCAATCTATGCTTAGAATTATTTCCCTCTTCTTTTTTGAATGTAATGGTAGCAGACCAAGTAAAAAAAAAAACCTAAAAGCACACATCAATAAATAATAATTGCAAAAAGAAAAGATATGACGATAAAGGTTTAATCTTAACTTTGATAAGATTGTGAGAAAGAGAGAAAGATGAATGTATGTAACTTGTAAGCAATAGAGAATGGAAAAAACATTTGATTTTTCCTTCTTTTCACTATTCATCTCTCCATTTATATGGGTTTGATGGATGGCTAGGGTTGCTCCTTTACATCCATCTAATGGCCCATATCTCACCAAGGAAAATTTCTCACTTTAATCATTTCATATGACATGATATCATTTTAATCCATTTTAGTACTTTTAATATAAGTAAAATTTCATATTCAATTTTTTCCTAAATCTTTATTTTTTCCAACTTATAATTATTATACCAATTTTTGGGGCATTACACAATCAATCATTCAATTAATATGATCAATCATTCTCTAGTCACATATGTTTGCTTAGCAAATGAATGGTTTGCTCAGATCCTATATCCCTTCACTTTCATGAAACATTTCTTTCCTTAATATATTCATCACAAAAACCCAACATACTTTCACTTTCATGAAACCAGAGTCTTTCCCACAACGAGTCTGATGAAAGGGTGATTTTAATAGCAATATATCGTGCATTATCCCATATCTTAGATTCATGCATTATAAGAACCATAAGATCCAAAGTAGACATATATTCATTTGTACATTTGTATACATATCCAACGTGCACATTTATCATTTGTTCACATTCATACATTTATCTAGAGAGAATTAGGTGCAAACATATGCATCAATGTTTTCATTACCTTTATTCATTGGATATGTATATAATAACTAAGTGCAAACATGCATTAGTGTCAGCATATTCATCATTCATTATCATTTATTCATACACGCACATTTCACTCAAGCATTAGTTACATAGTTCACAAAACATGTATGCATGTGCATTCCACTTATGCATTAAATACATAGTTTACACAAATACACACACATGTACATAAACATGTATATATCTAGCTAGATTTTTGCATAAAATATTAGCATAGTCATCAATTCATTCACTTGATATGCACATTTAACTTATGCACTTAGTTATAAAGGTCTTAAGATCTATAGTCAGTGTTCATACGAACACATACATATGTATACGTGCACATTTTACTCATGTAGCAGTTACATCGTAGGTGTTCACGCATAAACATACTCATATACACACATGCATATGAATACATATGTATTTAGAAAGGATTAGGTGTAAACATGCATGTTAGATCACCTACAATGTATAAGCATCTATTTATAGACCAATGCATACACTTGTATATACATGAACACATACATGCATACAGAAACATATATACACACATGTGTACATGCATAAACATACATAGAAACATGCATAAGTATCTATCCATCAGTATAACATGCATGAGCATAAACACACATAAACACAAAGGCATATACACTTGAACTTGCATAAGCATCAACATAACATTCATAAGTGTCAACATTGCACGTACACTAAATATGCATAAACAAGCATACACATATACACCCATGCATGCACATGTGCACTTAAATATACATGTAGATATTTTCACATGCACATTCATACTCACATACATACATTCATCACATATTGCATAAATGATAACCTTACGATCACAAGACCACATATACACACATACACATATATGCATGTGTATGCTTAAAACATTCATGAACTCATATAAACACATACTCACTCAAATTATTGCCTAAAGTGGTTATCACTTAAAGCATCGCCTGGAATGGCCAACATTCAAAACATTGCCTAGAGGGGCCAACACTCAAAACATTGCATAGAGGGGTCATAACTTAAATCATTACCTAAAGGTATCAAACTCAAAGCATCATTCCCAGACGTAGAGCAATGCGTCATCTAGTTCACTTAGAGGGCAAATGGCATACATAATCGGTGTAGCTTATCTTCTAGATTTTTAGTTTTTTAAAGCAAAGACACATACATAATTAATGGATTTTTATTTCACTCGGGGGCAAGTGGCACATATAATCAATATAACTTAATTTTTTATTTTTCAAAGCAAAGACACATACATAACTTATCGATTTTCACTTTACTCAGGAGGCAAATGGCATATGTAATTGGTGTAGCTTATCTTCCAAAACTTTTGTCTTTCAAAATGAAAACACATTCATAATTGGTGGGATTTCACTTCACCTGAGGGAGAAAGTGGCACACATAATCATTGTACCTTTCTAAATTTTCAATTTTTTGAAGCAAAGACACATACATAATCAATGGGATTTCACTTCACCCGAAGGGGGAAAGTGGCACACATAATTAATGTAGCTTATCTTCCAAATTTTTAGTTTTTCGAAGCAAAGACACATACATAATTGATGGGTTTTCACTTCACTCATAGGCAAGTTACATTCATAATCAGTGTCATTTATTCAAACAAATTTTTAGGTGCATTACTAAGTCTTATACTTTAATATGCACGATTACACATGTTTCACCACACACGCCAAAGTGGGGGCAATTGTAAGCACCTAAATTTTTGGGCCTATGATGATAACTAAAGACAAGCCTAAGCAACAAGATAAAAGATCCAGAACCCTCATCCACACTAACTAATAGGATAGCTAGTCTGCACAGACTAACAAATAGCCAGCCTAGAGGAATTGAGCTCATGGCCATGGTCCACCTAAACCTTCAACCCTAAAGTCTGCACGAACCTCATTCCTAAACCATAGTCCGTAAGGACCTTATTCTGAAAAGCTTCTAAAATATTAGTTTTTTTTATTTGGACCCTAATTCCTATTATATGAGACTTCCCATTTAACTAAAGTGGAATACCTCACCATAAGCCTATGTAAACCCTTTTGTTAAACTTAATAGGATATCGGGAATTTATCTAAAGAAACTCTATTGCAGGAACGATTTTATAAGTCCTAACTTCTACTTATAGTCATTATTTTTCTCAAACTGCATCCTTTTTCTTGTTGCTTGAGAGTTTAATCAATAGGTTAATTTGAGACCATTATTTTTATTCTTTTTCTTTACTTTAATTAACTAACCGATGATCTCCCATGATTAAATTGACATGTGAGGTGATTTATTGTAATTCTCACATTAATTATAGGAGTATGTTATTGTTTATACATTGTTTTCTACGTGTTTAAATCGTTTATAGAATAATCGTAATCGTACTTACATTCTAGAACTAACAATTGCTCCGCAAAGACCTCCTTTAACAACAAGTCAGGTCCGCACACACTAAATATTTAATTTAACTTGTTTTATATGATCCATACTAACTTATTTTCACTTAAAAAAGTTTATGTTATTTGAATTACAAATTACTTTATTAACTACTAATAATGTTGACAATGGCTAATCATGCATGTTATGTTCATAATCATAACCATTCATATGTTGTTCATGTGTATTGTTATCTTATGATTCTATGTTGTTACTAGGTCCTCAAGACATCTTTTTTGTTGTTTTAACCCTGTTACTTGAGTTGTGCAAGTTTTGGTTATCTATGCTGGATTTATGGTTCACATAGACCTATTTTTGGGTATGCAAGTAATCCGCTTAGACTAGTTTTGTTACAAATTTAGTTTATTTCACCCATTGTTTATTTTATGTACCTTTTCTAATAGGAAATTTATTTAAACTCGTTTTACTCAT
>CANXYI011597173.1:0-11554 GCA_948208565.1 Hura crepitans | reverse complement strand
TGGAATTAGCAATTATTGTGTTTGCTCTCAAGATTTAGATGTATTATTTATATGGATACAGATGTTATGTCTATATCGACCACAAAAGTCTAAAGTATCTTCCCACTCAGAAAAGAGCTGAATTTGAGACAAATGAGATGGATAGTGTGAATAAAGGACTATGATTGCCTTATTAACTATCATCTAAGGAAGGTGAATGTTGTGGCAAATACTTGGATCAAGAAGCTTATATCAACCTTAAAAGTGATGAATACTAGTTTAAAGATGCTTGATGATGAGGGTTTGTTAGCAGAGCTTCAGTTTAAGTCGAGTTTGTTGCAGCAAGTCAAAGATGCTTAGAAGGATAATTATAGATTTCAAAATATAGTAAGCATGATTCGAGAGGGGAAGTTAATTGAGTATCAGATTAAGGATGATGGTTATTTGTATCATCATAACCATCTGTATATGTTTAATAGTGAAGAATTGAGACAACAAATTTTGCAAGAAGCCCATAATGCTCCATATGATATCCATCCTTGTAGTACTAAGATGTATTAAGACTTAAAGATAGTTTATTAGTGGCTAGGCATTAAGAGAATGTAGCTAATTTTATGATTAGATATCTTACTTCTCAGTAAGTTACAACCGAGCATCAAGTTCTATCTAGGTTGCTTCATCTTATAGAAATACTAAAATGGAAATGGAACTGAGTTATCATAGATTTCATAGTTAGGTTATCGATGATCAGGAACAAGTGTGATTTTGTATGGGTCATGGTTGATAGATTGAATAAGTCAACACATTTCATTCCTATAAGAAAGGATTTCTCTTTGGAGAAGTTGGTTGAGCCATACATTGATGAGATAATTCAGTTACATAGGGAGCAATCTTTTATCATTTCTGATTGGGACCCTAGGTTTACATTAAGATTTTAGAAAAAACTTCATAATGCTTTGGGAACTAGATTGAGTTTTAGCATGGTTTTTCATCTGCAAATGGATGGCAGTCAGAGAGGGTTATCGAAATCCTTTAAGATACGTTGAGAAGTTGTATAATTGAGTTTAAAGGCAGTTGGGACCGTTATTTGATTTTAGTAGAATTTGCCTATAATAATAGTCACCAGGTGAGTTTAGGTATGGATCTTTAAGAAGCTTTATATGGGAGGAGATGTAGAATACCATTATGTTAGAGTGAACTTAGTGAAAACAAGCTTATGGGGCTAGATTTGATTAAGGATAGAGAAAAGAAAGTGAAGATCATTAAAGAGAGGCTTAAGGCTACTTCTGACCAATAGAAGTCTTATGCATATTTGAAGAAAAGGGATATTCAGTATAAAATGGGTGATAAGGCATTTTTGAAGGTATCTCTATGGAAGAAATTATTGAGATTTGGCAAAAAAGGCAAGCTAAGTCCACAGTTCATTGGGCCATATAAGATAACAAAACATGTAGGTCCTTTGGCTTACATATTAGCTTTACCCCCTAAGTTACAATTGATTCACGATGTATTCCACATGTTTATGCTAAAAAGATACATATTAGATCCAACACATGTGTTGTTAGTTAAAGAAGTAGATATATGCCTAGATTTGTCATATGAGGAAGAGCTAATAAGCATATTGGCCCGAGAGGTTAAAAAGTTACAGAATAAAACCATGCCTTTAGTGAAGGTCCTATGGCGACATCACAGCATTGAAGAAGCAACTTGGGAAAGTGAGGCCCAAATAAAGGAACAGTATCCACACATCTTTAATCCAGATAATTTCAAGGACAAAATTTCTTTTAAAAGGGGAAGTAATGTAATGTCTCAAAAATCCTGACTTTTATAAATAGTACTTCCTAAGATGAATAGTATTTCCTAAAAGCCGAGTCACACTAAGTGGACTAATATGAAGTATTAATCATAAAATAATTTTGGACAAAGTTTAAAACCAATCCAAAGTTATTTGGGTGGTAAAAAATGCAAAAGAAGAATTTATGATAGTGTCCTATGAATAGTGCTTTAGGTAAAGCTGAACCGTAAAATAAATTAATTTTTGCTCAAAATAATTTGAGATCGATACAACTTAATACTTAAAAAATTTCAATTACTCTAATGGCACTAGAATTTGAATTTTTAAACATCAAGAATTATTTTTACTAAATTAGGCTAAGTTTATTAATTATGTTTTTATTAGATTTTCAAGCTTTTTTAACATGAATTTTTGCGAGGTTTGAGGATATTATTCAAAATGTTATTAGACTTTTAAGAGGTGGTAATTAAAGTTTAAATGGTGGAAAAATAATTTTTGCAAAGAGTTTTTAAGGGAGATTAAATGTGGGCCTTTGATAATAAATGAACTAATCCTGGCCACCTATTTTAGGATATATAAAAGGGGCTTTTTTAGGCTGAAATTCACTATTCATTATAGCCCTCACTTTTCTATCATCTTCTCTAAGCTGATACCACCATTGAAGCTCCCTTCCTTTATTTTCTTTAACCCTCCACCTTAATTCCCCTAAATTTCTAGCCCTAAACACAAATACTTGATGGATTAAATCAATTTGAGGTGTTAGAAGCTTGGGATAGTGGATTAATGAAGAAATTTTAAAGTTTAAATGTAAGGGTGAATAGTGACCAATTTTTTATTTGGATATTTTTTTGGTTTTGGTATTTTTTTTCTAGACTCTGTGGATGCCCAAAAGCATGTATATGTAGTCATTTTAATTTTTAAAGCTATATTTGATTTATTATAGATTTTTTAAAATAAGCCTATAATTGTATAAGTAAAGTCAGATAAATCGAAGAGATCGAAGGGCAAAGAGAAGGCATAATCACATCATTCAGGTGTAATTAAATTTTTTTAAGTGAATCCAAACTAATATATGTGCATATTTATTTTTAGAGCCATTTATTATTATTTTGGCTTTATGTAATAAATCGTAAATGTGTAATTAATGTTGGTTATTATATGTATTATGTATACTTGAGAGTGTTATGAAATTAAGTAAAATGTGGATGAATAAGAGTGGCTAGTGTGTGATTTTGGGATGGCCTAAACATGTTTAAGGGTGTGTGTATGTGGTTGATTCATGTATGTTATGTGAAATATTGAAATGTTATACTTTATGGAGTGACTAATATATATTATTGAATTTTAATAATGATTAGGGAATGTGTATGGTTGAAACTTTATGTGAGGAAAGGTGATTAATGTTTTTATGTTGGAACCTTAGTCTTGGCTGAAATTCCTATGGCTAAAATCTCAAATCTTGAGTTTGTGTAATGTATGGATATTTGGTTATGTCATTATGGCCAAGTGTATAAAGTTACATAATGAATAATTAAGATGTTAATGTTGGCAAGCATAATGCATTTCAAGAATTGGATATGCTCATTATGTTAATTATGCACTTAAGTATGATTAAGAGAAAATGCATATATGGGGTTATAATTTGGTTTGGCCGAATGGCCATACATCTCTTCTTTAATATTTAGGACCTTTTTAAAAGCTTTAAAAATAGAAAGCACATTTGAGATAAATACGTTTGCAACATAATTGTAAATTTGGATTTTGTGATTTAATGTGAAATATTTGCATATAAGCATACTTAATTTGGTCATATTAAGAATAAAGTTTTAAATGCCTATACTTTTAGATAACCTAAGTTGGATAGGTTGATCAATTAATTAGGGAATATAGAGTAGCTACTAGGTACCTTTAAGTGCACTTATCTTGGGTGCCTTCAAGTGCAATTTTCCTAGGTACCTATGGGTACATCTATCTTAGGCACCTTCAAGTGCAATTATCTTGCATACCTACAGGTATATTTATCTAAGGCCTTCGATCATATCATGGTCCGTTTATCCAATTTGGTTTACTGTCTTATAACTATGGGAATGTAATTTTAATAAATACTGATAAAAAGTCTAAATTATTTGTTTCATGTTTCAGATGTAATTTTTGAGATATTGGTTATGATATTACACTTTAATATTATTTGTGATTATTTTGGCATGAATAATATATCTATTTAATTTTGTTGCAATTGTCACAGTTTATGCTTGTAACATATTGCCTTGATTCTAAGAATGTAAATTGTGTGTGTATGGCATGTTGCTTGACATAAAGCATATATAATGTGTTGGATTCAACACTAGGCAAAAGCTTAATGCATCGTGTTTATTTTTGCGATGTGTAGTTTAAAAAAACAAATATTAGAGTCAAAGCCTTGGTATCACAGATGATTAAGAAGCCGCTATCTATTAGGGTATTTTGATTTCATTTTGTGTAATTGAAGTGATGTAAATATAATGATAACACTTTTGTGTACAAATGAGGGATTGGGCCTAATCTCTATTTTGGAATCATGTTCTATAAAACTTATAACTATTAAACATTCTTTAAAAGCTTTTATGAAACTGCATGCTTGTTTTATGTTGTGTTGTGAAGTGCTGCATTGTAATGATTTGTTAGAGGGTTAGATGGACCTAGAAGTTGTTAGGATGTGATGAGATGAGATATTATCAAAGTGCTTATCTCTATAGTTATTATTTGGAAAAGTGTCCCGATACAGTCATTATGCTGCCAGAATTTTGAGACAATAACCCTAAATTAGTATATTTATGGTTTTTTATAATTCATATTTTTATCAAATTAAAAATTTAAAGTATGTTTTAAAATAAATAAAGGCTTAAAATTATTCCTTGAGTTTATCATACTGTAGTTCAGATATCGATATTGTATTGCTTGTTGTACAGGTCCTTTAATAGAATGGGTAACAAGTGTCATAGTAAATAGGCACATAGAAGAGGATTAAACTTGATGTATGTAATTAACAATGAAATTATAACTAGGATGAATTAACTTGAGCCAACATAGGTAAAGAGTAATATAAAGGATAAAAACATAAATAGCAGTTTAAATGTATTAATACCATGAATGCATGACATGATATGTATATGTTTTATTAGATTTAACACTAAGCATATTACTTAGCACGTCATGTTTTCTCAATGCGTTAGTCATAGATAGCTTTAGCATTAGCCTTAAAGTAAGAGTGTAGTGCACTAGATAGCCTCAGATTAGTATCATATGTTTTCTTTTTTGTGTGATGTATTATTAGTTAGTGGCACTCATATGTATAGCTATAAGGAGTGGATCCAGTACACTTGTATGTATATGTAGCTTACCTTAGTACTATGTTCATGTATATCAATAGACAATATCAATAGTACATTATTATCATATGATTTATGTTTATTATAGATTAACGATGAGATTATAATACTCATTGTAATTGAGATGTCACTAATAATGATGTGTGTTGACTGTTGATGTTGAAGGATTAAAAGGACCTAGAAGATTAAGTTTGAGTTTAGAAATTATATAGAAGTGTTGTTTTCATAGGTTTTTTTTAGGATATGTCACCGAATAACTGTTATGCTATCAGAATTTCATCAGATAAAACAATAACAATGTGAATATATAAATGCATGATAATAGTCTTAAAGCTACTCATGGGCCCTTGATACTTATGATATATGCTCATAATAAGAAAATGAATCAATAATGGTAAAATAGGTTAACGTGTTATCTTCTATTTAAGTTGGTAATAGTTTAGGTAAGAGGTGTCACAATGTGCCATCTCTTATTCAGATTTGGCTACTAGGTTGGGTGAGGGGTGTCACATAAGGATTACAAGAAATCACCTCACATACTCAATCAATCATTAGAGATTATTAGTTAAATATGAAAGTAGTTAAGTAAAGGTCTCAAGCTTACCTTATAGTGAAACTCTAAGTAACAAAGTCAAAAGTTAGGATTTTGTAAAGAAAATAATATTTACTACAAGTTAAGGCTAATAAAGTCACTTATATGGTAGGGTTTTGTTAAAATAATTCTTGACATCTAATGTGGTTTATTAAAGGGTATTTATAAGCTTTTGATAGAGGTATTCTTATTCAAAAAAATAGGAATTCTAATCAAAATAGGAAGTATAGTTCAAATGGGAATTTAAAGATTATAAAAGAATTTTGGATATAGGTCTGTATAGACCATAAGCTAGGAATGAGGTCCATATAGACATATGACAGGAAGTCCATCCAGACCATAGGCAATGGGGTAAGTTTTGTGGGCTTAAGCCCTTAAAGCCGGTATAAATAGGCTAGGGAGTTCATGAAAACTATGTCTAACACTTGTAAAACCTAGTTTTATGAATAGTATTTCTCGAGTTATGAATTGGGTTCTTAAATTATAGGCCCCACTAAGGTGACCTAGAGAGGGGGTACTAGACATGAAACTTTAAAAGGCAAAACAAGGCCTAAAACAAAAGAATTAAAAAAAAAAAGCCATTGAGCCAAAAAAAAATCTTTTACATCGATATCAAGTGAAATGTGACCTTAGTTTGAGCTGTGATATAAAAAGGTCAAGATGTGCCCAAACTGACCCAAAAATATCATACATGAAGGTCAAAAATTCTAACTAGTCTAATGGTGAGGGAATTATAATTTTCTAACATTGATAAGTATTTTTATTGAATTTCTTGTTTATACGATTGAAAAATTAAGCATGTTTCCATTGTCTTTTTGGCATGAGCTTCAACGAGGACTTTAATTATGAAATTTTATAATTTTTTATGTCTTAAGAAGTAATTTTGGTAAACAAAAAGTTTAAGAAAATTTTTTTAAAGATTTAAAGAAAACAAAGAAAAATACTAATGGTTAGATCATTATTTGATCAAATCGTAGCCGTCCATGTATTTAATATATATAAGTGAGCTCACATGTGAATAACATACATGATTAAGCATTCATCTTCTTCCTCCCAAGGGTGTGGCAAACACCATTCTTAAAGAAACACGTCCCCTATTTTTATTCCAATTTCACCAAAAATCAACCTGAAACCCTCGAATATTATACTCAAAATGCTCTCCATCGCATCTATTTTCCTATTCTAATATTTATTTTGAGAGAAAAGAGAGATTTTAAGGGATAAGTGAAGATTTCATGTTAGTTTTAAAAATTAAAAATCCAAGGTAAACATATTTTTGGGTTCTAATATTTTTCTATGATATTATGAGTGCTCAAAATTACGGTATGGGTATTATTTTTAAGTTTTGATTCGTGTATAATTTTCCATGCATTTTTCTAATTATATACCTATTATGGAACTTAGAGAAAGAAGGAGATAGGAATTCTAAAGGTAAAGAGAAGTTGTAAAGTGGTATTGGGGACATTGAGAAGCTGCTCTGTAATTGTATTCAGTAAAATACGTGAACATGTAATTTGTTTGTGCATTTTTAGGTTGAAAACCTATAATGGAAGTTATAGTTTTAGCAGTTTAATTTGTCTTAAAATTATTTTAATGGCATAATAAGGTTTAAAATATGTTAATTAAGTGAAAATAATGGTTAAATGAAGATTAAATTAGAGTATGGATAAGTTGTGCACTTGGTTGTATATTATGTAATAAAAGGGTAAAATGGTAATTTTAGATATTATATGTAAATTATATATAAATGTGCTATATTGGATAATTTATCATGTCATAATATTGTTTGATGAATAAGAATGTGATATATTAGAAATGTGGTACATTACGAAGATGTATATATGCTATGCATGTTATGTGTCCATGTATGGTACATACGAGATGTAATGTAACATAAGTTGTAAGGTACATATAAATGAGATGTCATTTATAATTATGGTATATAAATCCTCGAATGAGAATTTTGTATGGAACATAATGGAATCAATGAGGTAAATAAAGATATGAATATCATTACGTGTCATATAATAAGAACATGTAAAATAAATCGTATAATGTAAAGTGTTAAAGCCCATATGTGTTAGAAAACCTACTAGGTTAACCAATCAACTAGGGAATTAGTAGCTACTAAATATTTGGTATCATATTTATGCAGCTGTAACCACCATTAGGTCCATTAGGGCTACTACACATACACATATCATACATTGTTATAATCTATTATACATATTGACATATCATGATAACTTATGCGGGTGGAGTCACCGGTAGGTCTGATAGAACCACTGCACATAATTCATATGGGGGTAGCTATAGTGGAGGCTCGATAGGATTCACTGCACATTATTGATAAATCATTATGCTAGTGCAGCAGTCATTAGGTCCAAAATATAGGGCACTACACACCATGATCTAGATGTCTAGTATTAAGATTCATATCCATCAGATATGGCTTATCAACTGGTTAATAAATAAACTAAAATTATGTGCCTTATAAGATGAATAAAGGACTTGATATACATATAATGAGTAGGCATATAACATAACTAGAAAATGGTAATAAGATAAGCAAAAATAGGTAATATTATGTATGATATTGTGTGTGCTATTAGTATGATTTGATTGCATAACATTGCATGGTTAATATGTATTTATGTGCATAAGTGTACAAGTGCATTTTATTGAATACACCACTAAGCCTTATGCTTAGCACATCGTATTTTCAATGCGTAGGCAGTAGATAGCCAACCTCAATAGGAGTAATACAGTGTAAAGGAGATATTTACCAGTGCTTTTGGTATATTTTGGTTTTTGCAGTGTGATGTAATATTAATAGTAGTTGGCACTCATATCTAAGCATGTTAGGACTAGAGTTTTATGATATAGTATGTTGGGATGTAAACATATTACACAAGTTATGTTTTTGTGGTTTGCATGTGTCTGGATGAGATTGTATGATATGATATGATATGATATGATATGTTTGTTTAGGAGTTTGAGTTGAGATGAGGACTAAAAGGGTCTAAGTGGTTGGTTGATGATTAAGATGATATAAAAGTGTTATTTTCTATAGGTTTTATTTTGGGTGATGTCCAAATACAACCATTATACTACTAACATTTTATTAAAATAAGACAGTCATAATGATATATGTGAATTTTTTAATATAAAAGGGTTTTAAAAAGATAATGGTAAGGTTAAGATAAGTTGGTTTTCATGATATCCCCTATTTAGATTGGTAACAATTTGTGTTAGAGGTGTCATAGTGTTGTATCCCTCATTTGAATCCACTTAAGGGTCGAGGGAGGGGTGTTGCATTTAGTTGTATCAGAGCATGGGTTTAGGTATTTCTAGGTACATTAGACTGTAAATGAGTGTCATAGGGTTGACATGTCTATACATCATACGACAATACATTGCTTGAGGCTGATGTTTATTTCTTGATATAGACTAAAGATGAGTGATTCAAGGTTCCCAATTGGTGAAGAAGAGAAGACATAAAGTCATACCCCACCAATAGATAATGAACCAGTACATGCAAAAGTTTTAATGCCCAGCGATGTAGCACAATCTGTATTTACCCAGTCAGCACAAGCACAAGCATGAACACCACCACCATGGATACAACAAATGGCAGATTTATTGATATAGACTATTGCAACAATTGTTCCACAACAACCACCACAAACACTCTAGAAAACTTATCTTGAAAGATAGAATCCATTAATTTTGAAGGAGCTAATATAGATGTTGCTACTAAGGTAGAATATTAGCTAGAGAAAATAAAGAGGATTTTATAGCAACTAAAATACACTCCAGAAGAGTGTTTGATTTATGCCATATAACTATTGCAAACAGAGGGATATCTGTGGTAGAAAACATTTTTGGAATGTAAAGCTACTGCAGTTGTGACCTAAGGGTTTTTCTTATAGGAGTTTAAGAAGAGATATATCATAAAGACATATGTAAAAAAGAAAAAACAAGAATTTTTAGATGTGAAATAGAAAGGATGATCAATTGCTGAATATGAGAAAGAGTTCTCCAGATTGAGCATATAAACTAGTGAGATAATTCTTACTGAGCAAGATAGATATATGAGATTTGAAAAAGGCTTTGATACAAAGATTAGATTGCAGATGGTAGTAAATAAGATTAATGATTTTGCCAAGCTAGTTATAGTAGCATATGCAATGGAAGATATATTGAAAGAACACAAAGAGAACATGTAGAAAAAGAGATCATTCACTACCGAATAGATAAGTTATACTCCAGAGATGAGTAAAAGACAGAGAGAGAATCTTTGTACTTAATCATCTTAGAGACCAGCTCAGACACATAGATTTAGGCAGAGAGGGCAGTTTAAACAGCTTCAATAGAGACCAATTGCACCAGTCTCTATAGCCAGAAGCATATTTCTTGCTTGTTAGACATGTGGTAAGAGACATAGAGGAGTATGCTAGAGAACCATCCTTAGTGTATGTTATAGGTGTGAATCCATAGGGCATTTTTGAAAAGATTGATTGAAAAAGACAGATGACTCCACATAACTTCAAGCATTATCACTAGCCCCAGCTAAGAGTTAGAAGGATACTAGAGGGGATAAAGCTAGTGGCAGTCAGAGGCTCGGACAAGAGTCTAGTCAGAGGATAAAGGCTCAAGCTCCAACAAGATAGTATATTTCATGGCTCATGAGAATACAGACTCTCTTGATGTTATTGCTGGTACATTCTATTTCTTTGACTTACCTATTTTGGCATTAATTGATCCAAGTTCCATGTATTCATATGCATACACTATATTGGTACAACAGAGTGGGTTACAATTAGAACCTCTAGATATAGAAATCATAGTCAGTAATCCAATAGGCAACATGTCATTATTGATAGAATATGCAAGGATTATCCATTGACTATCCAAAGATAGACTTTTCCTACCAATCTTATTGAATTGCCTTTTAATGAGTTTGATGTTATCCTTGGAATGGACTAGTTGTCTAGACATCATGCTATAGTGGATTGTAGAAAGAGGAGGCCTACTTTTTAAACAGACAATAGAGATGAAATCACTATTTTAGGTGAAAGAAAGGACTTTTGTGTCTGATGTTATTTCTATAGTGATAGTATGACAAATGATTAAAAAAGGGTGTCAAGCATATTTGGTGCATATGGTTAATGTAGAAAAGGCAAAACTTGATATCAGTTAGATACCAATAGCAGCAGAGTTTTTTGATGTTTTTCTAGATTAGTTGCTAAGATTACCACTTAAGCATGAGCTTGACTTTGCTATTAAAGTATATCCAGGCATTGCCCCAATTCAATAGCCCCTTATAAATGGCTTTTATAGAACTAAAAGAATTAAAGGTGTAGTTATAGGAGCTATTAGATAAAAGGGTTTATTAGACCAAGTGTTTCACCATAGGGTGCACCAATGCTATTTGTGAAAAAGAAAGATGGGTCCCTGAGACTTTGTGTTGACTACAAGTAGTTGAATAAAGTGACAATCAAGAATAAATAGCCACTACCCAAGATCGATGATTTGTTTGATTAACTCATAAAAGTAGGTTTATTTTCAAAGATTGACTTCAAATCTAGGTACTACCAACTCTGGATAAAGGAATCTATTGTGCCTAAAATAGCTTTTTGCACTAGATGTGGGCATTATGAATTTTTAGTGATGCCTTTTAGGCTAACTAATGGCCTAGCAGCATTCATAAATTTGATGAACAAGATATTTAGGCTATATTTAGACCAGTTTGTTGTCACCTTTATTAATGATATTCTAGCGTACTCTAAGACCAGAGATGATCATGAATAGCATTTT
>CANXYI011597016.1:0-14362 GCA_948208565.1 Hura crepitans | reverse complement strand
GAAAAAGACACCCGTACACACACAAAAAAAAAAAAAAATAGTAGATAAACAACATACTTATTCCTATTCTTGACATAGATAGTCCATTAGAATGCAAACTGCACCAACAACAATTTTTCATCCATCCAGCACCATCCAAATATAGATTCTGAATAAAATCTCAAGCAAAAAGACATTAATCCACTCTCAAAATATTTCCAAACAAGTTTTCAAGCAAAATAAAAATCAAACAATTCCCAAATAAGGCATCAGATGTATAACCTAAGCAATTCTGCAATAACTTTCAAATTAAAAATCTCATTAATCTCCATCTGTCTTCAATGATCATGCTGTAATATGGATTTCTCCTCCTCATGGCGGGTTAATGAAAATAAAATCAAAATTATTTTATCAGAAAAAGCTTCTTGAGATTGGACCTGGTCTAAGGTATGACAGAAAAATGGAGCAAATTCTAAGGTACTTTACCTGAATTTGTACTGCTATGAAAGGAGATGTCAACATTCACAGAAATAAAGCTTGCTAGAGCACATCAACATGGCTGAAATAAAGACTCTGGTGAATAGCAGCTTGTAAGTCCTCACAAAGTTGAATTTTCTATTTCTTGAGTTCATTTTCCTACTCCATGAATTCTTTTTTCATGGATATACTAGGGTTCATATTAAAGATATGACATTGAGGGCGAAGATCAAAAATTATTTTATTTTTTTTGCTTTCAGTTTTTCTTTTTTCATGGAATTGTTTGGAAAATGGAAATAATAAATAATAAAAAGAAATGACATTTGAAATATAAACAAAATAAATTCAAACAAACACCAAACAAATCCCATTTTAATCAAAATGCTCAATTTGAGTTTTGCTTATTTCACAAGTTCGTTCTAAGTTAATAATACATGTTAATCCTATTAAAAAATGCATTATATAGTATATCAAAACCTAGATGGATCGGTGCTACAGTGAATGAACTGCACACTAAAGCATCTGAAGAGCGAAGCAACTGGTGCAAGCTACTGTCTAGGTGTTGAACGGACTATTACGAAGCAGCACACTCATTTAAAACCAACAGTACGTGGAGAGTTTCAATATCGTCATAAAAAAGTGTCAATTTGCAAAACAATCAGTGAAATACAATGTTTAGATACAATCTTTTTCTTACAGGAATTAGAACCAAATAATCCATGAATATCAACGATTTTCGAGAGTCAAATGACATTTGATAGGAAAATTTTGAAGTGTGGAGAGGATGTACCTTTCCGGTGACTGTCGTCGAGATGTATCTTCGGCTGAGGCTAACAAGTATTCGATACTGGCCGTATGGGCTAAACCCAAGAGAAGAACACACCCCCATTAATACTTTTAAGTAATTTAGATTCACTCATAAATCTTATTTTTTATATTAGTTTAAATTTATAAATTTCGAAAATTATTAAATATTTTATTAAATAATTAATTTTTTATATGATTTTTATTTTCTACATGTCCATTCTATTATAATATTACAAAATTTTCATATTAAATAAAAATTTATACATTCATTTTATCTTATAATAATTATAAACAAATTTAATTACCTTGTGGATCAATTAAGGCAATATTTATTATTTTAATTTAATTAATGATATTTTTTATTAGAGATGGGAATAAATCGAATACTTTCGAGTATCTGATTTGCTATGATTCTAATAAGTCATGTTTGGATGTTAATTTTACTACTTGTATCAAGTTTCAATATTAATCATTAGATAATGTTATTTAAACTCATTTGTTTAATTCAATAATTAATTTTATTTTTTTGTTAAATATTATACAAAATTTATACTATTTATCAAAATATTATATAATTTAAATTTTCTCTCTATCCCATTTTTTTATTTTCAATTTAATTAATCTTTTTAATTTTCATTTAAATTTATTACTATCGATTTATTTTACATTTAATATAAATTTAATTTAAATAATATTGAAAATTTTATACCTAAAATCTTTATTTTTTAATTTTATTAACATTTTTCTCATATAAAATAAAGGCAAGTAATAAAAATTTTAACATTTTCAAATCATTACAAATGCAAGTAAATAAATAATGGGCAAAGGTGCAAAAATATCTTGTATTTTTAAAAATAGAGCATATTTGCATTTTAACTTTTTGAATTAATATCTAAATTTATCATTGAATTTTGCAAAATAGATAGCATTTACTCTTCAACTTTTCTTTTCTTTAAAACTACTCTTATAATGAATTGAAATGTAAGAAAAAACCTTAAACTTTTTAAAATAGATAAGTTTTGCTTCTAAAGTTTTTAAAATGGATAGACTTTATCACTAAAAATAATGGAAGTTCAAAGGCCAAAACTAGGCAAAAAGAGTAATTTCTATCCATTTTGAAAGTTTAAGGGTAAAAATTAAAAAAAGATAATTAAAGGGCAAATATTATCTATGTTAAAAAGTTTAAGGGTAAGTTTAGACATTAACACTAAATTTTTTTTGTTAAAAAAATGCCCGTATTGTTAAATAACTTGTGCAAATTTACCCTTTTTATAACAATAAAAATACATTTGCACATAAAATATAATGATTCTGTTACAAAAAAAGGACAAATTTTCACTAATTTCTAAACAATAAGAATATGTGTACCGATTTTTTTAATGCTAGAGGCATTTTTAACAAAAAAAAAAGTTAAATGCCAAATATTCTCTATTTCTTAAAGTTGAGAAGTATTTTTGCACCTGCTCTCTAAATTAAATTATGGGTTAAGGTTAAATTTTGCTATCATACTCAATCATTTACTACCATGTGTCATGCGCTTTAAGGATAAAATATGTTAATTTTAATAAATTTAAGGGTAAAAGTGACAATTTTAAAAAATATAGGGGCGTTTTCTGAGTATCGACAAAGTATTAAAGCAAAATTAAAAGAAAAATAATTTAATGACATTTTTCTACCTATTTCATAATGTATAATAGCAAATTTTGACCTTAACTGTTAAATTATTATTGTCATGATATATTAGTAAATAATTTAAAAGTAAAAATATATTAGAATATCTTAAGATATTGAAATTATACAATATTTTGATAAATAATATAAAATTTGTATAATATTTAAGAAATATATGTTTTTTATAAATTAATTATTTAATTATATAAACAAATTTGAAATGGTGGTATTAAGTGATTACTATTTGAATATGATGTAGATAATAAAATTAATATCTAAACACGTTTTACTAAGGTCAATGCAGATTAAATATTCGAAAATATATAACTCGCTATCATCCATAATAAAAAGTATCATTAATTAAATAAAATCATAAATATAATTTCAATTGATCCACCGAATCGAGGTAATTATATTTATTTATAATTATTATAAAGTAAAATATATTTTTGAGAATATATAAAATTTTATTAAACCCAAAATTCATAAATTTGAACTAACATTACATTGAGAAATAAATTCAAGAGTGGATCTTAATTAGCTAAAATGGCAGCCTATTACACCATTAAAATAAAGGCAAAACTACAAAAATATCTTTGTAATTACTGAAATAAAACATATTTGCCTTTTAACTTTTTTTTGTTAAATAAATATCTCTGTTATTAAAAAATGGGTGTAAATTTGTCATTTTTTGTAATAACAAAGATATATTAGCACCTAAAAATTTAACGACTTCTGTTACAAAAAAAAAAAGGGGGGCAATTGTGCACTAGTTTTTAGATAATAGTGATATTTTTACACCAATTTTTTTAATGATGTAGGCATTTTTTTAACCAAAAAAATTAAATAGTAAATATCTTTATTTCAAAATTTTGAAAAATATTTTTGCACATTTTCCCTTAAGATAAAAAAAGAAAAAAAAAGTGGGTAAATGGGTGTAATCCTCACTTGTGAGGACCTTAGGGCTTGCGAGAAAGGAAATGCAATAAGAGAGAGGGTTTAAAAAATAGGGTAAAGGTCAAAATTTATGTTTGAATTTTAAAAAGTAGATAGCATTTGTCACTCGACTATTTTTTTATCGATTTTTGCCCTTAAATTTTTAAAATGGATAAAGTTACTATTTTTTCTAGGTTTGATTCTTAAACTTTTATTATTTTGTGAATAAAATTTATCCATTTCAAAAATTTTAAAGGTAAAAGTTATCTATTTTGAAGAGTATAAATCTTTTTTTATGACCTTTATATAAATCTTTTTTTATGATCTTTAAATTTATTATAAAAGCATTTTCAAAAGATAAAAGAAATTTAAAAATAACTACTATGTATTTTGTAAAGTTTAAAAGTAAATTTTGAATTTTGAAAAAAAATAACGTTAGGGCAATCATGAAATGAATGCATTTGGTTTTCAATTGCTCGGCATAAAATACTATTTTTTAAATTATATATATATATATATATATATTCGGTTAATTAAAATTTTAAGTATATATAATTTTATATTTAGAAATTTTAAATTCAATTTAATAGAAATAGAAATAAATTCGAATATTTCAATTTAATTAATTCATTTTTAATATTATTTAATTTGATTTTAATCTTTAATTTTTAATTAATCTAATTTTTAATTATTTCGAATTCGATTTGATTATTATATCAAAATAATTGAAAATTAAATTAATTAAAAATTGAATAAAATTATATTTTACATATTTATGTTTTTATAATAATAATAATTTATTATGCATGTGCAATACAAAAGTGCTTAATAGATTCATGATCTGTGCGGATTATGAACTTTGAACTATCTAAATAATGTCTCCACTTGTAACAACATTAATAATTGTTAAGAGCTCCTTCTCATAGATAGGTTGGCCTTGGTTGTTATTGTTGTTTTTTTTTTCTTTAAAACTTTCCTGAGGTAAGCTATTGGTCTCTTATTTTGCATTATCATCATCCCTATTCCCTTACTGCAAGCATCAGTTTTGAGCACAAATGGTTAAGGAATAATTTGGCAGACTTAAGATCGTAGCATTAATCACTACCTTTTTAATTTTTGAAAAGATTGCCATACGTCTATAGTCCACTTAAAAGAATCATTCTTAAGCATATATATCAATGGCTTAGCAATGATACTGTATTGATGTACAAACTTCCTATAGTACCCTATCGAACTAAAAAAAATAAAAAATAAAAAACCTCTCTAGCCTTTAAGGATTTTTAGCTGAGGCCAATGGCATGGCATCCACTTTACTGGGATCTATCTTAACATCTTATTCACTGATCATATGTCCTTATATAATCAATTTGTGATTGATTAAAGATGCATTTAGACATCTTTACATAAAGTTTTTTGCCTGCCAGTAATTGAAACACAATTTGTAAGAGTTGTAAGTGCTTCTATTTGGTCTTATTATATACCAATATGTAATAAAAAAAAAAGATAAGTATGAACTTTCTAAGGCAGAGCCCAAAAATATGGTTTATCAATTATTGAAATGTGGTTAGGACATTGGTTAGACCAAATGGCATTCCTCTAAATTTATAGTGATCATGATGTGTTTTAAACGTTGTTTTATAAAATTATGCTCCCTCATTCTAACTTAATAAGGGAGCATATTTCAAGTCAATCTTAGAAAAATATTTCGCCCCATGTAATTCATCCAGTAAGTCATTAATAACAGGAATAGGATATTTATCTTTAATAGTGATAGCATTTAATTGCTTATAATCTATATAGAATCTCCAAGATTCATCATTCTTTTTAACTAATAGTATTAGAGATGCAAAAAGATCGTGGCTTTCTTGAATAATAGAAGTGTTATGCATTTCATTGACTTGTTTTTTAATCTCTATCTTTTGATAATAATCATACTTGTACGATTTAGTGTTTACTAGTTCAGACTAGTGAAAGTTGATTGTATCATCACAAGCTCTTAATGGTGAAAGTTAGTTAAGGGTTTAAAAAATACCCTTACACTATTTGATTAGTTGAAATTCTTGGGTAAGTTCAATATTTGGTCATCTATTACAACTAGTTCTGCAGCAACTAAAATAGAAAATAAATGAGCAGTGACACCTTTATATTCCTTCTTTAAAAATCTTTTTAACTTTTTCATGTTGTAAGGTTTAATGTTCCCTCCTCCATAATGCCTTTTAGCTCCACATTATTTTCTTTTGTTAAAAGTTAACTGCATGTTCACAAAGTCAAACAATATGGTGTTATGCTTCTTCATCCAAGCCACCTTTAGTCATACCCCCCAATTCTAAGATTCTGATGTTGAAAGAAAACTCATGGCCTTGTATAATCCATTAAAATCCTAAGAATTTGCCTTTGTTGATAACCTTCCATCTATTACTACAGTGCCATAAAATATTTCCTTTGGAAAATGGTTGCTTTAGTCTTTAGCATTAATTTTAGGGTCTAAAAAACTGTTGGTGCTCCCACTATCAATAAGAATGATTATGGAAACCCCCATTCGCCACCTCCTTTTATCTTTAGTGTGTTTGGCGAAGAATTTCAAGTCATGGTAATCATTGATAAATATCCATTTATTACTTATTCCTTTGATTCTTCTCACTATAAATCCTCTTTATAGTCAGTAGTCATAGCCAATGGTTATTCATTTTTACATTGATGTCCAAGTGTATAATTCTCCCCACACTTGAAACATAAAGTAACAGCTTTCCATTACTCAAGTTGAATTTAGATAAATGAATGTTTTATTTCCTTTTGTATGTGTTTTACAAAAGAAATGGAATAAGTATTTATGCTTAAACCTCTCCAGTGAAAAAGAAAATATACAATAAATGCCTGACAAGAATAGTATAATGTATAATGTGAACATAATATATAGATTTGATATGTTATCCAACACTCCCCTTCAAGTTGGTGTAAAGATATCACACATGCCAAACTTGCAAACTATATTATAAAAAGATTTGCTGCAAAGAGCTTTGGTTAAGATATCTACAAGCTATTTGTTAGACAACACATGAGATATACATAAGGAGTCACAATTTCTCCTTTATAAAATTACGGTCTATCTCTATGTGTTTGTACAGCCATGTTGCATAGGATTGTGAGTAATGCTAATGGTTGCTAGGCTATCACATAAAAAAGACATTATGCTATCTTTTGATAACTTCTGTTTATTCAATAACTTTCTTAACTAAAGTAATTGCACACTCCTTAAGCCATGGCTCTATATTTTGCTTTAACTGATGATCAAACTACAACACCTAGTTATTGATCTTCTATCATCTAAAGATTATGTCTAATCTGCATCAATAAAGGCTTTAATTATGAGATGTCTATGTTTTGACAAGAGAATATATTTCCTTAATGGTGGTTTTAGATATCATATGATAAGAAATACTACTAGCTAATGAGGTTCTTTAGGATCATGCATATATTGACTTACTAGACTGATAGCATAGGTTATGTCTAGTCTAATATGTGAGAGATAAATAAGTCTTCCTACCAACCTCCAAATTCTTTCTAAATCAACTGACGTACCAACTCCTGCTTGCAATTTGTTATTACTTTCAATAAGAGATTCTATAAGCCTGCATCCTAACATCCCAGTCTCTTCTAAAATATCTAGAATATAATTTCTCTGAGAAATGAAGATTCTTTTTTTTGACCTAGCTACTTCAATTCTTTAAAAGTATTATAGTCTACCTAGATCCTTTATTTCAAATTCGTGGGTAAGAAGTCGTTTTAGTCTTATCATTTCTTTTGTATCATCTCTTATCAACATAATTCTATCAACATAAATAATAAGTATAGTGACTTTTTCTTTGTTATGTTTGATGTATGAGGTGTGATTAGCATTATTTTGAATAAAAGGAATTGTAACCATAGCCTTACTGAATCTATCAAACTAAGCCTTTGGTGATTGTTTCAACTTATACAATGCCTTTGTTAATCTACACACTTTCCCATGTGTTTTTTCATCATCAAAGCTCAGAGAGATTTCTATGTGAACTTATTCCAAGTCCATGTAAGAAATCATTTTTTACATCAAGTTGTTATAGTTCCGAGTTAAGATTGGTTGCACAGGACAACAAGATTCTAATGGTGTTTGTAGCAATCGAAGAAAATGTCTCTTGATAGTCAATTCAATAGGTCTGAGTGAATCATTTTATAACTAGCTTAGCCTTGCACCTTTCAACTGAATAATCGACTTTGTGCTTCACAATAAATACCCATTTGTATCCTATAATTTTTTTTTTAAATATACGATCAACAAACTCCTAGGTCCCCTTTTTTTTCTAAAGCTTTCATTTCTTTGACCATTGCCTCATTTCATTTTTGGTATTGGATAGCTTCTTTCCAATTTTAAAGAACATATACAAAAGAAATATACACGATAAAAGCTCTATAAGGTTTAGATAAAGAGTTATAAGAAATAAAGCTAGTTATAGGGTGTTTTAGGCGCAAGTTCTTACTCTTTTTCCTTTGTGCAATATCCAAATCATCAATTGAATCAAGTGTTACAGGGGTTTTACTAAAATCTTTATCAAGAAGAGAGGATGGCTCTTGATCAGTGATAAATTAAACAATAGTTTTGTCTTTTTTTGTATACCTTTTCAAATCAGGTCTATCAAGGTGTCCAACATTCTTTCCTTCATCTGCACCCTCGAAATTTTCTCCTACCTTCCCTTAAGTTGAAATCTCCCCCTAAATAGGATTTTCAAGGAAAATAGAACTAAGAATCACCTCTTTCCATTCGTTATTCTCCCTTTAAAAAGGTGTTGGTTTAAGATGAAAATAAGGCTCAATTTCTCGAAATGTGGCACCTATGCTTACAATATATTTTCTCATAGGCGAATGATAAGATTTATACACTTTTTGTCGATGAGTAACCAATAAAAATGCATTTTAGGACTGACAATCTAGTTTTCCAGTGGTTCTATTATTGAAACACACACACCCAAAGACTTTTGATGGGATAGTATAAGAATTTTTGCCTTGTAATACTTCTAAAGTACTCTAAAAATCTAGTGCTTTGAAAGGCACACGATTAATGAGATAAGCAGTAATGAGAATAGTGTCAAGAAAAGGTTTCGGCAAATTTATAATAAACATAAAAGACCTTGCTTCCTCTAATAAGTGTCTATTCTTTCTTTCAATAATCCCATTTTTGTGCACTACTATATAAATAATTAGTCAAATGAATTATCCCAATGTTATCTAAATAGGTTTGGAAGCCCCTTGCCAAATATTTTGTACCATTATCACTTCTTAAGATTTTGACCTTGCATCAAATTGAGTATATATCATTCTACAAAAGGATTGAAAACAAAAGAATTCATCACTTTTTGCTTTCGTCAAATATACCCAAATAAGACAAGTGCAATAATCAATAAAAGTAACAATCCAATGATTTCTAGATAAGGAAAAATTTTGAGTAGGTCCTTAAATATCATAGTAGGTAATCTTAGAAGGCATAGTACTTCTATTATTACTCAAATGATAAGTTGTTCTAGTTTGTTTTGCATATTCACATGCTTCACAAAACAAGGAACCAAATTGAGTCTTTTGAAATAAAAAGGGGATATAACTGAACTAAAACATAAGAAGACGGATGTCTTAACCACTTATGCCCCCAATTAATTTCTTGATTGACATCTTATTGCTACCAAAAAGAGCATGTTTTGATTTTGAGTTATCCTTTAGAAAGTATAAGCCAGCTTGTAGCCTAATAGTGCCAATTCTCTTCGTTGATTGTAGATCCTAAAAAACACAATGGTTTTAAAAGAATTCAATCTTAAAATTTAAGGCTTTAGTAATAACACTGACAAATAGTAAATTAACAAGAAATCTGGGAACATAAAACACAAAAGATAAATAAAGATTAGGAGTATAGTGAATATAACCTATCTTTGACATATCTCTTTTTTGTGACGATAAATAAGAGTGAAAAATGGTAAAAAAAAAAAGCCAGTCTTATGTCTATTTGCTCCAAAATCTATTATCTAGAAAATTTTAAAAAGATCAACTAGAAAAGCAATACTTGATTTTACATAATTGGAGGTTCCTATAGTAGATGGAGAATCAAGCTAAGATAATAGTCTTATTAGAGTTTAGATTTCATCAGAAGAAAGACTCCCACTAGTGTTAGGAACAGGTTCTTCTCTAGCTCTTTTTGTCTCAGCTACACATGCTTAAAATCGGTTAGATAAGTTACCTCATCTACCTCTTGGTGTTCTGCCATGTAATTTTTAGCATGTCTCCTTGGAAAATTGAGGCTTGCCACAAGAATCACAATGTAATTGATCCTTGTCCTCAATAGTCCCAGTTGGCTTGTCATGAGAGGAATTTGTAGTCGATCATGATTTTTCAATTGGTGCAGTGTATAGCATTGCACTCTGTCAACTTTCTTCTTGATGTATGTAGGAATACGTTTGCTTCAAGGATGGCAAATGATCATTTCTAAGAACTTGGATTCTAATTAGATCATATTCACTATTCAATCTAGCAAAAAAAAATCATAAATGTATTCATTCTCAATCATCTTTTGGAATTTTACAGCATCTTTAGGACACCCAGCTTGAAAATCATGGTAATAATCCATTTCCTATTAAAGACCACCAAGTTCAAAAAAATATTAAGAGATTGTAAATTCTCCTTGTTTGGTGGAATGAATTTTATCGCACAGTTCATAAACCTATGTATCATTTCCAATTGGATTGAGTTTAAGTGACCACATCCTAGATTTTCTAGTTGAATTAAGGAGTAAATATGTGCAGGCAATGTTACGCTATATTGAGTTGAGCAACCAAGACATGACAAGGGAGTTTTCATAATGCCATTGGTTAAACCCAGAGTATATAACCAGGGATCTTTTTCTATCCCTTGTAAGGTATCTATGCAAACCCTTTGCTTTTATAAATAGTAAACACGATTTAGACCAAGTCAGAAAATTGGACCCTTCAAGCTTCATGGGACTGGTTTGAAGAGACAAGTTGTCGGTAAGGGAGGTCATAAATTTTTCGTCAGCCATAGTGAAAACAAAAACCAAAAAACAAAGAAGAATTTAAAAACTAGAAGACAAAAACCAGAAAAGAATCAAGAAACTAAAAAATCAAACCCAAAAATCAAAGGAGTTAGAAGTCATCAAAAAAGACTTAAGTGACCAAAGAGTTTATTGGCATAAAAAGATGGCCAAAAGTAGTCACACGTATTGCACATACAAGCAAGTGGATGAAGACAACTGAAGCTTGTGGCAGCATGTGAGCTCACATGCTTCAGATTCTGATGATGATATCCTAGGTTCTGGCTAATTAGCCACCAGTATTTCTCTTGAATCGAGCGTTATCAAAAATGTCAAGCTGAATAGGCTTTAATGGGGTCGCCTAAAAAATCAAAATCTGTTAGGGGAAAAATTACCTCTAAATCACATATATAGGCTTTGATACCATGTTGAACTTAAAGAAATTAATGTTTTATTTATCTCTGTGTGTTTTACAAAAGAAAAAAAGTAGGTATTTATACTTAAACCTCTCTAGTAAAAAAGTAAATGTACATAAATGCCTAATGTGAATAGTATAATGTATAATTTCAACATAATATATAGATTTGATATGCTATCTAACAGCTCATACAAGCTTTATTTAAACCTCTTCTTTTGTACTTATCACTTTTTTGTCTTAGCTTTAAGAAAAATTAATGGTATTCAAGTTGGCGTTCAATAGATTGTTGATGCCTAAAGGGTTAGTCTTAGATGTAAAGGCAGTTCTTTGATAAGCCTTCTACTTCTTAAGGATAGCTTCAAACGATTGCTCCTATAATTTAGCTTGCTTAAAGGCTTGATTAAGTGATTAAAGTTTAAACATTTTGATCATAAGCCTAAGTTTGTCATTAATACCATTAATAAAACTAGATATGAAATATGCTTCACTTAACCATGATTATTTTTCTGCATAAATGCCTATAATTCTTTAAACTTTCTTGATATGCCATAATAAATTCAATTTGATGTAGCTTTTGAATCCCTCAATATCTTCTCCTTGGTTGGTTTTTCCCTCCAAATCTCACACTCAAATCCTATGCAAATTGCTCTCATTCACTACCTCCTAATGGATTAACCATTCTTCTAGCCAATTGTCTACCTTTTATCCAAAAAATAAATTAGCTGCCTCTACCTTTTACTCTTTGGGTACGCAATAAAATTAAAAATATTTTTGACATTTTCTAACAATAAAAGAGGGCAAATCCACTTTAAAAGTTTTGATTCCAAATGTAACGACTCAAAAATTCCGACTCTCGTGAATAGTACTTCCCGAGATGAATAGTGCTTCTCAAAATCCGAGTCGCACTAAGTGTAGCGATTGGGAGTATTAATTAGAAGAGAATTTTAGATAAAGTTTAAAGCTAATCCGAAGATGTTCGGATAGTTAAAAATATTAAATAAGATTTTACGGCAGTGTCTTATGAATAGTACCACAGGCAAAGTTGAACCGTAAAAAAATAAAAAGTTGCTTAAATAAATCTGAAAATGTTATAACTCGATACTCAAATATACCAAATAGTCCAATGGCTTTGGAATTGAAATTTTTTGAGTTCGAAAAATATTTTTACCTAATTTTTAGGACATAAAACAAATTAATTATTCAGGTTCTCATCATAATTTGAGCTCGATATTTTAGGAGGATTTAGAGCTTGAATTTATTGAATTTTGGAGTTAGAAATGGGAAAATTTAACATTCCTATCAGTTATAATGAATTTTTAAAGAGAGAAAAAATTTAATTTTTTTAAAAGTATAAATAAGGTGAAAATTGGGTCATTTTTCATTTTTTTTCACAAAAACACTATTTTCCTCCTCTATGAATAGTAAATTTTGACCCCTCACTTGTTTTCTCTCCCATTTTTGATTTGTTTCTCACAAAATACTCATTCTCATCCCGTAAAATTGGTGTTAAATCGAAGGGTGTTCCAAGACGAGTTTGTAGACATCAAAAATGTCTCAAACGGTGGAGTGTTGCGGGAGAAAATTCGAAGAAAAACCTGAGGTGAATAGTAACCTCTCGACTCTCGAGATTTTAGTTTTCACAAATTTTATTTTTTTACGATTTCTTGGATAGCCGTAGAACGTATATCTAGGCTCGAAATATTTTTTTATTTTTATATTATTTTTTTAAATTATGTTCTTTTTGAATTCGTATGCAAAACATCAATCTGAGCCTCTTGAGGCAAGGAAAAGTCCTAAGCCGACTTCGGGCATCCCGTGCGACCCGAATTATTAAGTGTAATCGATCTAATTAGTGCTTAATTGATTAAATTGCATTTATGTCATATTATATGGGTATTTATGCTTATTATGTGATAAGTGTAATTGGCTAGGTAATTAATAAACTAGCATGTTAATTATGATGATTAATGTTAGATGGAATGTTTAAATGTATTTTAACCATGGTGAAATGCATGAATGCATGCCTTAGAGCCTATGGCCGAATGGCTTAATGTAAGAGTGTGTGTATGAGTTTTAGCCATGTTTTGACTTAATGTCATGATGTGTGTGATGTTAATGTGTGAAAGTTGATAATGGATATGCATGTCAAGATATGGGATGTTCTTTACCATGTGGCATATGTGACCATGCTATATGTAAAATCATTCTTGAGGCATATATGGTCATTTAAGACATATATGTGTCATGTTTGATGAAAAATGAAAAAATGTTAATAAATGATATTTGCAATGCACATTCTTTCATATATGAACGGCCCATAAGTCTTATGATAATTTATGCATGAAAGTACGTGCTTGTCATTAAAAATGGATATATATAGTAATTTTTCGATTTTGTCATTTGATAACTTAACCAATTAAATTAAAAGCGATATTAAACGGTTAATTAATATGGTGAAACTATTAAACATCGGTTAATGCCCATATAAGTGTCAGTCTAATACGGATAGGTTAACCGATCGACTAAGGGTATATATATAGCAGCTGCTAGGGCACATCTATACTTTTATTGGTTTGTTAGATGGCTCACTTTTAGTCTAGTCCAATGACTATTATTTTGGTCTTCGGACCCAATTGGATATTGACCTTCGAGTTTAATGGGATTTGGTCTTTGGACCCACATTAGTAGATGGACCTTCGGGTTCATGGAGGTTGTACTAGCCATCCACCCCCATTATCTAATAGATAAATGTACTCTTATTATGGGCAATGTAATTAAGATTTTAGAAAAAAAAATGAGATGATAAATTGGTGAAATGGTATATAGCTTTGTGCATGTTATTATGGTATTTATCGCAATTGTATGTTGCATTTTCCTCCAAGAGCAAACCAGATGATCACAGGTAATGCATTGAAAATTCTTATGAATGGCCTTATATTTATGCATGAAAATGTGTATGAATGCCTAAAATGGAATATTTGCAAGGATTATTTCAATTACACCACTAAACA
>CANXYI011596929.1:0-10076 GCA_948208565.1 Hura crepitans | reverse complement strand
AACAACAACAACAACAATAATAATAATAATAATAATAATAATAATAATAATAATAATAATAATAATAATAATAATAATAATAATAATAATAATAATGATGATGATGATGATGATGATGATGATGATGATGATGATGATCTTTTTTTCAACATTTTATTAGATCTTGTATAAATAATATTGTGTCAACATTTTATAGAATCTAGTCAAAATTATTCTAAATATGCAAAAAAAAAAAATGAAATGATTAAAAAAAATTGTACTATTTTAAATTTTAATATAATAAAATAACATACATTTTCTTAAGTTTCACCAAAATTTTAAAATAAATCCTACAAAAACTGAAATAAATACATTTAAAATATTAAATAATATCTTACAATATCAAAATCAGTACTACATTAATAAACACAGTAAAATATATAAATATTTTTACACTTTTTTTCAATATTAATAACTATTTTATTCTTAAAATTATCCACATTATATAATATAAAATATTTAGAATATTACTAAAATTAAATTATATCTTAGAATATAAAAATTACTTTTATACTAATAAATATATTAAATAAAAGTAATATTTCTACTTTTTTATAATATTCATTACTATTTTATTTATATTATTGTCAAAATTAAATTATGTCTTATAATATCAAAATTACTATTATACTTCTAAATATATTAAAACTAAATAACATTTTTATATGATTTTTTGGAATAGTAATAACTTTCAATAATAAAATTATCTAAATTAAATAACATATTAATAACATTGTTAAATTTAAATATATCTTACAATATTTTATTTAAGATATTTTTTATAATTTTTTTACCCATAAGAATATTTTGTATAACTTCATTTTATTCAACAAAAAAAAGAATTTCTAATATACTTATAACAAAATATTATTACACAAAAGTAACACAATTTTTTACAATTATTTATACATAAAAAATTTAAATATAGCTTAATTTAACTTTAAAGGATATATATTATAACTTCATTTTAGTAAAAAAAAATTACAATAAATTTTAATTCAATCATTATAGCAAAATAATAACCTCATTTTAGTAAAAAAAAAAAATTACAATATTATATATATATTACAATCAATAGACAATAAATTTTAATTCAATCACTATAGCAAAAAATTACAATATATATATATATATATATATATTAACTTCATTTTAGTAAAAAAAAATCACGTTAAAGAATATATATTATAACTTCATTTTAGCAAAATAATAAATTTTATTTCAAATTTTCACAAACACTAATATTTTGCTAAAAAAATTAATGAAATAAATACAAAATTAATTAAAATTTTAAATATCCAAATATACTTACTATTAATTACTAGAAAAAAGTATATAATTCAATCTGCAAAAGAATTATTTAACAAATAATTACTACAAATAATTAAAAAAATTATCACACTAAACAATTAAAAAAAACCACACCTTACCTTCTTCAACCCAAAATGAGAGAGTTTTGTAGATCTTTCCTATTTATAGCACATCTCTCTCTATGTTAAGGTTTATGGGCCTTGCTATAACTGAGCCTGAAATGCAGGCCTTCGGGCTCTAACATATTCACTCGTAGAATGATTCCATGTGTTTGACCTCGCAAGCCATGGCTTTGGGGTCAAACACATGCTTGATGCCAAGCTGACCCCGCAGTAAAGGCTAATGGATTCAGAAGCCCATAAGCCTTCTGTTTAGGCTCCTGGAGCGAGGCAGCCCAGCTGACACCTGACCCCGAAATGCTGCACTTCAAGGTCAGTTTTTTTCCCCTAAACTCCTAAAATATTTCAACCCTCCCCTAAAAGCCTTATTTATTTACCAAAAAGCCCTATTTTGCCAAAAAAAACCCCAAATTAAAACCTCCCTATCACTTAAAGCCTTAGCCACAGCAACATCTTGAATACCTGAAAGGACAATACTCCTAGCAGTGACAAAACCATCATCATGATCATGAGCTACATAAGCAATACCTATTTTTGAATGGTTTTTAAAGATCATTTTTTCATTGCTCTCGAGAGGAAAGAGTGGTTCCACCTTTGAAAACATTTCCAAATTTTATGTTCATGCTATGACAATTCATCTATAGTTATCGCACTTACTGTACAAAAATTAGTAACTAAATACTTTTTTAAAGCAAGAAATAGCACAGCTAACATAATTTATGATTTTCATGGCTAAGGTCTAATATGCATTGCTATATATCTAATTTTATTATTACTAAAGAGTTATAATATTTTACCATAAAATAATATATTTGTAGCAAAAAAAAGAAGGATAGTTTTAGTTACATCGTGTTAGTATATCTATACTTAGTAATATTTTTTATAGTTACACATAATAAAATCCGGAGCTAAAAATTAATTTATACAATATAATTATAATATTTTTGACATTTTAATTATAAATTTAAAATGCATATAGTCAATAAAGTTAATTAATTATTTTAGATGAAAATGGGTTATGACAACAACGATATTAGTTTTGCTATAAGTTTAATATATTATAACTAAATCCTAAATTTCTCTTACAAATAAGATATATTTATTCATATATTATGTGTTAATTTTCATGACTATTAGTTCTTATATTCTATCATTAGCTTTACATCTAATTAAAATTTTCAATATGGGATTTCAAATTTTAAGAATGTTTTTAGCTACATTTGTATTATTGCTATAGCTACATGCTAATATTAGCCACCATTTTATATTACAGCTAATATTGAAATCAAGAAATTAAAATTGCTACAAAGGCTAAATGTTTGTAGCTAAATAGTTCAATTTAGCATAATATTATTTGTAGCTAAAAGATAATAGCTAAAAATTATTTATTGCCACAATATGTAGAAATAAAAACAAAATTTATATATTTGCTATGATTTAAATTTTTTTTAACTTAATAATTTAATTAAATTATATATAGTTATAAAAAATATTTTTTATAGCTATTATAGTGATTTATCTATACTATAACTTTTTATAATTATGAAATTGTAGCTGTAGCTATAAAATGTTGTAGCATCAATAAAAGAGAAACCTCTTAAACACATAAGAGGGAGTGCCTTGCCCCTTTTTATAGGGCTTATCCGATGTGAATTCGGATTAGTTGGGCTAGTGGACTTTTGATATTAGATGGATCATATCAAAAAAAGAAAAAAGAAAACCTTAAATAATATTTCTTAAAAAATTTTGAGATTACATAATAAAGAGATTGAAAAATGTTTGTAAAAGAGCTACACTTTTCTATTCTCATTGATGAATATATATACAATATTTTGGTATAGAAAAGGAATTGAGCTATACTTAAGGAATGAAGGTCTAAAAAGAAAAAAAAAAGAATATATGTATAGCAGTAAAGTCAAAGATATGCACAATCATAAGAGTAAAGAGATTTATGTTTCCTTATTATGCCTCTGCAAGATAGGTGTGGAGTTAACAACGCCAATCTTGGAATGATGATCTTGAAATGCAACAACTTGAACCACCCTAGTGAGGGAACCCACAAGTTGATCAGTAAAAGGAATATGATAGACATCAAGATTTTTGTTGGGAAGTTGTTCATGAATGAAGTGATAGTCAATTGCAACATGCTTTATACAACTGTGAAAGATGGGATTTTTGTAGAGAAAAGTGGCTCCAAGATTATCACAATATATAGTAGGGGTGTGAGAAGTAGATAGCTGAAGTTCCCATAGTAGTTGGACAATTTAATTGATCTCAGTAGCTATGTAGCAATAGCTTTTTTCTTTGCCTCTATGGATAAGCAAACAACTATCTGTTGCTTTTTGGAAGACTAACTAATTAGTAAACCACTTAGAAATAGGACATAAGCACTTGTTGAAGTGCGGTCTTTTGGATTACCTCCCTAATCTAAATCTGAATAAGTAAGAAGACATAAAGGTGTCTGAAGGCAAAACTTCAAAGCAAAATTATAAGTTGCTTTTAGATAGTATAATATTCATTTGGTAGCTTGCTAATGATACACTGATGGTTGATGCATGAATTATGATAGACAATTGATTGTAAAAGCAAGATCTGGCCTTGCAAATGACAGATGTTGTAAGGCATCGATGAGACTTTGGTACTATTTTTGGTCGAAAAGCAAGGTTCCATCTTCCAGTTTTAGAATGGCAATATGGGATATGAGAGTTTGAACACTATTTGCATCCATCATGTTGGATCATTGAAGTATGCCAGTTATATATTTTCGTTGGGATAATAGAATACCATAAGGTGTGTGACATATTTCAATACGTAAAAAGTATGTTAATGGAGATAAGTTTTTAAGAGAAAAATGAGATGATAATTTAGCATTGACCTATAGAATTGCTACCTTAGAAGAACCTGTAAGAATCATATCATTAACATAAATGAGTAGATAGAGAACATGAGTGGCAATTTTAAGAATAAAGAGTGATGTATCACTTATTGAGTTGATAAGGCCATAGGATGTGAGAAAATTTCGTAACTCATTGTACCAAGCTTTAGGTGCTTGCCGAAATCCATATATAGCTTTATTAAGTTTGTAAATATATGAAGGGTAATTGTAATCAATAAAGCCAGGTGGTTGGCTCATGTATACTTTATCTTTAAGAGTGCCTTGTAAGAAGGCTTTATTAACATCAAGTTGATAAAGAGGCCAATTATAGAAGACAACTAAGGTAAGTAATAGGAGAATGGCAGTGGGCTTCACAATAGGGCTAAAAGTGTTGGTTTCCATGGATTTATGCACAATAGAAATAAAACATCCATGGAATCCCAGCAAAGGTTGGAACATTGAAAAATTGATAAACAAAAAAATTATATTAAAGGAAATCATAGAATAAGCATTTACTGTAAATTCTCTACGCGATTCTTATATGTAGCTTTCCTTTTCTTTTGCTCTTCTCATTGGGTTGTCACAAAACCATAGTGATCTTTAGTTGGGAACACCTCCAAGGTAATCCACACAAGAAGTTCTTAGAAGAGAGCAACTTGAAAATCCAGCTGCTAGTAGGATTTTCAAGTGGATGAAGGAAGAAGAAGAAATTTGTGTGTTTTCAATAGTTCTATGTGGCAATTTTTGCTACAAAAATTATGTGTGTGGTGGCTATAGCTATAAGGGTTATTTATACTTTAAATAAACCCTTTTTAAGTTAGATTTTGACATGCAAAATCTACCCTAAGTCAGACCAGATTAGACCTACACATTGGGCCCTATTCAGTTCTATGTGCATAAGCCTTTTAATGTGCTTATGTGCAATCTGCTTTGGCCCTAATTTCATTAATCCTATATGGCTCTACTAGTGTGACACCCCTTACCCATTCCATACATTGTACTTGAGTAAGTAGTAACACACTATCGATATCTAAACTAAATTATATGTTAAAGCCCATAAAAGAAATTAAATCCTTTCTTCTTATCAAAACATACTTTACATGTTTAATGTGATAAAAACATGAATTATCAAAAACCATTTTTGAGTATACTAATAGGGTTTTTATGTTAAAAATTTGATAGCATAATGGATGTACCAAGACACTATCCTTAATAGTAACCTATCAAAAATAACACTTCTATAAATTCTCAACACATCCCAACAACTCCTAGGTCCATTTGACCTGCCAACACGCAACACAAGGTAATAATACACAAGCAAGTATAAGGAAGAGATATCATACAAGTCATGCAATCCTATAAAAGCTTTTAAAGAAGAATAATATTGAAAAGTTGATTTAATAAATTTTACAAAACATAATTACATATTACAGATTAGGCATAATCCCTTATTATACACAAGAGTGCTATCTACTAATTACATTACCAAAAATTATACTAAAGAAATTAAAATACCCAAAAGGTAGCTTCTTAATCTCCTGTGGTACGGAGGCTTTGACTCTAATTTGAGTTCCTTTAACCTATGCATCGCAAAAATAAACATGATGTGCTAAGCTTTCGCTTAGTGGTGAATCCAAAATAATATATTGTTTATGTCATGCAAAATGCAATACATATAATTCACATGATCATGATAACGGCAATAAAATAAAAACATACATAGCAACTACATCAACATGGCTTAATAATCACATCTTACATACAATTATGATCTTAATTCAACATTCTAAAGCAATTAGCATAACAAGAATTTAAAAAGGAAGTTTCAATGTATTTAATAAAAAATTTAGCCTTTATAAATTTTATTAAGATTTATATGCCCATACCTATAAGACAGCAAACTAAATTGAATAATGGGATGACATAATGCTCGAAGGCCTAAGATAATACCCAAAGGCCTAAGATATGTGTACCCAAAGGCACCTAAGATAAATATACCCATAGGCACTTAAGATATTTATACCCATAGGCACCTAAGATAAATGCAACCGAAGGCACCTAGTAACTGCTCTATATCCCTGGTTGATTGATCAATCTATCTAACCTAGGTTGTCTAAAAGCATAGGCATTTTTAATTATTGTTCATTATATGACCAAATCATTTATACATATATTACACATTTATCATAATTACCCATATAGTCTACGATCATAAATATATTGTATATATGTTATCTCATATATCTATATATGTTGCTTATGGAAGTCCTAAAATATCCAAAATGTGAAAAGAATGTACAAGCCATTTGACCAAGCCAACAATTAAAATCTCCACATATGTATTCTCACATAATTATACACATATCCATAATAGACAAATTGAAAATAACATTTTCAAGCTCTAACCTTCTAGCCAACATATCACAACAAACACAACCTAAAGCACATTTCATTCTTCCTAAACTAAAAATTTGGAATTTAGGCAATTGAAGATTTCAGCCACCACATACACAAGCTAGGAAAAAAATATCAAAGCATCATATTATGCTTAAAATCATTTAACCACTTATCTTTACATAATAATCCATAATTTTTCATAGCATGAATGAACCATAAACGCGCACACACGCACCTTACATGTTTTGACCTACACACACCTAATGCATAACTCATTCCAATAATTTACAATTCACTCTAAAAACATAACATATTAACTTATACATACTACATACATCACAACACATTAATTATACATATAAATCATTTGTTACATGATGCAATTTCACCATAAAATATCATCTAAAAGTAAATGTTCAACATATATTTGGTTGGATTCACACACCAAAAATCGGAATACACCAAAAAGATGTGATTACACCTTCTCTTTCCTTATCAAACCACTTGGTCTTTCTTTCTTTACATACTTAATTATAGGCTCATTTTAGAAAATCTATAATAAATCCAATATAACTCTGAAATAAAAATATCCATGTATATATGTTGTTGGGCACCCATAGAGTCTAAGAAAAATGTCAAACTCAAATAAAAACCCTAAAATAAAAAATATGTCTCTATGCATCCATACCTTAAAAACTCAATTTCTCTTTATAAAAGCTTTCTCTAAGGCTTCTAATACCACAAACTCACTCAATCCATGTTGATTCAAGGTTTAAAGGTGATTGAATGGGGTTAATTTGGTAAAGGAAAAAGAAAAATAGAGGGTTAGCTCCTTTAGTGTGGCATTAGTAATTGGAGGGGTAGAAGGAGGAGTTGGTTGATGGCTATTCCAAGTTTGACTAAAATTTGACCTTATTTATATGTTTTAAATGTAAGGCCATTATTAACTTGATCCAAAATCAATGGTTGCCAAAATTCCCTTCTTTAAAAACCCCTTAAAAATCCATTTTCATCATTTTAATCGCATTTAATACCTCTTCAAAACTTAATAAACTTTTAAAATATTATCCCTAAACCTCACAAAATGTCGCATTTAAAAAGCTTGAAAACTCGATAAAAATGTAATTTAATACCTTTCCCGATTTAGTAAAAATACTTCCCGATATTTAAAAATTCTAATTTTGATGTCAATGGACTATTTGGAATTTTTAAGCATTAGGTTGTATCGATATCAAATTATTTTGATTAAAAATTAAATTATTTTACGGTTCAGCTTTGCCTATTGTACTATTCATAGAACAATACCATAAAATCTTTTTTTGTGTTTTTGCCCAAAATTCTTTTACAATTAATACTTCCCATTGGTCCAATTAATGTGACTTAGGTTTTAGAAAATACTATTCATCTTTAGAAGTACTATTCATAAAAGTTGAAATTTTTGAGATATTACAACTAGGCCCCATTTTGGATTAATAATTACTTTGATTTAAGGCCCTAATTTTTAGCCTACACTTCAACAAGTAGGCCCCCAAGCCCATTTGTTTATTTCTTCTTCTTAATTCTTCCTCCAATTTCATCCCATATCATTAAAACATTCAATCGCATGGAATCTTCCTCAAATTTCTTTTATGTGTGTGACCTTATGGGTTTCCAAAACAATTTGATAGTATATAGTGAATAAAGTCCTAGTCTAACTAGGACTCTATAAATTCAATCTTATTGAATTAATATCAATTCACTAATTGATATATCACTTGTATACAAGTCAAGAGAGGCATGTAGCCATTCATCATGACTACACAAGTGCTGGAAAGTCAAGTGGTTTGACTTAACCCTTCTTACAGTGCAATAAACTCCCTTCACAATCTTTTATCCCATCCGGTTTAGAGTATGAACTTATTTCAACTTAAGCTTAAATAAATATGTCTTATTAAGCCATGGATTTATTATTTTAATAATTTCACCTTTATTCCAAAACTACCGTTTCTAAATCCCATTCACACATGATTTAGATGCTTGGATTTTGGGTTTAGACCTTTCTTATGGACTCGAACTTTGACCCAACCCAAAAGGCTTATGGTGTCACTTAAATAGCAGAAAAAATAGGAATATACATCAGTAGTGGAGGGCTGAAGCCGATAGGTCCAAGCTTGAAGCACGACACTGATTCCAATAGGAGTTTAGGGGCGAGTGGTATGGACTCATTCACTTTTAGGCCTATGATGATTGCTATAGATAGGTTCAAGTAACTAGGTAAGCAATATAGAACCTTGGTTTATATGGACCACCTTGGTATAAGTTTGCCTAGACTTGGTGCTATTAAGTCTGCACTAGCCAATTAAGATCCAGCCTAGAACAGAAGGCCCATGGCCTATAGTCTACTTGGACAAACCCAAAGCCCATGTCTATATGGACTAACATAGATTAAGTCCAAAATTAAGCCTAAGGCCCATGAATTGCCTTAGTGAACCTAAAGCCTAGGTTCGTACGGACTTTCCGATAAAAAGCTTCCAGAAGTGTAATCTTCGTATTTGGACTTTGATTCATAATCCTACCCTGATTCCTCTCCTCTTTTTGGATGGGAATACTACCTAGAAACAATATAAATACCCTTTTAATCAACCTATTTCACCACTAACAATCATTAAGAATAACCCAAAATTTTGAGAGTCTGGGCGTGGACTCTAAAATAGGAATCACTCTACTAGACCTTCGACCAGATTGAAAAATAATTGTTCTTTTTAAAACCCTACCTTTGCATTATTGCTTAAAGCTTATTTACAAGGTAAAATCTGAGGTCTCTACTTGTATTCATCTCCATTAATTCACGTTACTTCTGTAAATCGATGATCTCTCATGATTAATCATATGTGAAGTGATTCTATATAATCCCCACATTGATTATAGGAGTAAGTGTGACACCTCCTACTGGATTCCAAAAGAAACCTAATAAATGGAGCACTTCCTGCTAGGTCATCCATCCTAACATTTCCTTACGGTTCATTCATTTAACTTTTATCAAAATCTTATTATTTGATTTAGCTTAACTCTAATTTATGTTCTGTCTTTTTCTAGGCTCAACTTAAGGTTAAGCTAGTCTATTTATACCACAAATAACCATTTATAGACTTCTAAAATTTTACTTAAAACTGATAGTATAACAGCTGTCCGGGTGACTAACCAAAATTTTTAACATCTATAAAACACTTTAATAATCTTAGTTCCTATCTCCTGGACCCTTCTGGACCCCCAAATATACATCTAACATCATTTGTCTTTCAATCATCAACACAGGCCTCAGGCCATAATTAAACAATCACAGATGTAGAGCCTCG
>CANXYI011596783.1:0-15217 GCA_948208565.1 Hura crepitans | reverse complement strand
TTCATTATTTTGCATAAATTGTGTTATGTATATGTTTATGGAAGCATATGCTTCCATGGTATAGTATGTTGTTTGCTTTGTATTGATATGTACATAAATAATTAAGCCTAGATAAGGTGAAATATGGAAGGAAAATATAGTGTAAGGTGGTGAACTAATGATGGCCGAAATATGTGTATAAAGGAATTAATAAGGTTTACTTGAAATTGAGTAATATTTTGTGTATAAGCATGTTGAATGAATTGTGCACATAATTGGTATATTTGTATGAAACAAATGTGACACCATTATAAACTAATGTAGGTTGGATGAATGGGTTAAAGTAGATTAATATGATCATGACATTGAGATGTGATGTATAGATAAGCAAATGTTAAATAAATGAATTAGATTAATATAATTAGTATAATTTTGAGACCTAATCTTTAACTTAGTTGATTAGAGGAATTATGGACACTAAAGATGAGATAAATTAGACTTGAAATGAACATAAGATATTAAATGAAGAGAAGTCAATATGAGAAGGGAAAAAGAGAGAGAGAGTGAGACTAAATGTGATAAGTATAAGACGTGAAAATGAATAAAAAGAGAGGGAAGAAAATAATAATTTGACACTTGGAAATTTAATTAGATGGAAACTTGATACATTAAATATAAGAGTAAGACTTAATGGATATGAACTGAGGCCCATATTAGTTAGTCGCCTACTGGATAGGTTGGCCGGTCAACTAGGGAGTAGTAGCTTCTAGGACACTTCAGTGTCATGAGTGGTTGATCCACAAGGATCACCATGAGATATATTGATTTATTGATAACACTGTGTGGGTGTAACTACCTTAAAGTCCACGAAAGGCCACTGCACAATTTATGATATTTGATGGTAGGTGCAGCTACCCTAAGGTCTACGACGGGCCACTACACACTTTAAGATTTAATATGACAGAGTGCATCCATCAAGGTCCAGAATGCTAGCCCCTGCACAACTTATGAGATGGAGTGCAGCTATTGAGGTTTAGGATTTGGACCCCTGCATAATCATGATGATTACAATGAGAGATGATATGATAAAGTGTAACCATTGAGGTCCAAAATAAAGGCCCTTACATACACTAAGATCCCATTATCCAATTTTAAAAGGTTAGTCTTCTAAATATAGGCTAGTAACTGAATAATGGACATAACTAACTAACTGAGATACAAATGACTAGACAAGTTGAATAAAAAAAACATTTAATATGTTTGAATGCCTATATAATGATACTATATGTAATGACTATTTATGATGCATGCTTAGTGTAAACATATTGGCATGTTACATAATGCTTGACATATAAAATGTCATGGCACATAACCTATGGCATGGCATAATACATGACATAATGAATGGCAGGATGTGTGTTGTATGAGATTAGATATATGAATTATTAATTTCACTTATTAAGCATATGCTTAGTATATTAGATGTTCTGATGCATAAGTACTAGATAACTCGTGCAGTTTAGCCTCACCAAAGCAGCAGTATAATAGGCAACACAATTTGGGTATACTTTTTGTCTCTAACTTTATATATCATGATAGCTAGATGCACTCACATATAGAAAGTGGACTATGTTGTAATAAGAGCAATGGGTTGTAATCTACTAAACATATATTAGGTGTTATATGCTTGTCGAGTATATATGTATATATGTTACTGCTATACTGATGAGTTGCTGGTGGATCAGAAGGATCCTAGGAGTTGAGTCATGGATGAGTTTGCCATAGAAGTGTTCATTTTACAGGTTGATATTTTTGGTTCTGTACCTAGACATCTATTATGCTATTAGATCTTTGATAAAAATTCTTGGAGCTACTTTGAGAGTTCTAAGAGTTGTAAATGATTTGAACCACCTAGGAGTCCACAGGGCATATAAATTGAAGGTATCCATATTAAATTAGGCTAAAGTGAGGTTAATTAGCTTTAATTAAGGTTCATATCGGGTTAAATGCATTGATAGCGAGAGAAATATCAAGATAGGTGACCTATCGGGAAGTGATATCTCTTGTCCAGTTCAGAATTGGATTAAATGGGAGGTGTTACATTTTGTGGTATTAAATTGGGTTTAGGTGTTCCTAAGCCTAGAATTTTATATGAGTGCATTAGGATTGATTTTAGTTCTATACTGCTATGTTGTTGGAGGCTAATAACTATTTTTCTTGTAGTGAGATGTGATGAGTGAGCATATTTCACCTCATGCCAAAGAGGCTATAGAAAGCTATGCTCCACCCACTATCCAAGAGCCTGCTAGGTTAGAGACTTCGGTGCCCAGTGATACTGCCCACCTAGCTCCTACCTAGGCATAGGCCTAGGCTCAAAAATAGCCATAGCTAACTTTTTTGCAGTAGATTGTAGACCTACTCAGACAAGCCACTGCTACAGCTGTACCTCCAGCACTTACACCTCCTCTATAACCCCAAGCGATGCAGAAAACTTACTTAGAGAGAGTAAAAAGGATGGGAGCAAAGGACTTCCTAGACACTCGAGTAGATGATTCCTTAAGAGTTGAGTATTAGCTAAAAAGGACTATCAGGATCCTATAGCAACTTTAGTGTTCCCTAAAGGAGAGCTTGATTTATGCCACCTTGCTACTATAGAAGGAGGCTTTCCATTGGTGAGAGACTATTATAGAATGTAAGACTATAAAGGAGAGCACATAGGAGTTCTTCCTAAAAGAATTCAAGAAGAGGTATATTTTTTAGGCATATCTAGAAAAGAGGAAATAAGAGTTCCTAGACTTAAAGCAGGGGAAAAAGACAGTATCTAAATCTGAGAAAGATTTTGCGAGGTTAAGCAAATATGCTAAGGAGTTTGTCCTGACAGAAGAGGAAAGACGTAAGAGGTTTGAGAAGGGCCTCAAAATAGAGATACAGATTCAAATAGCCACCTCCAAGATCTGGGAGTTTGCTTCCCTAGTCGCAGCAACTTATGACATCAAAAAGTTGCTAAAAGAAAAGAGAGAGACCTACTAGAAGAAGAGATTTATTGCCTAAGGGTGAGCTAGCTTAGGCCCAAAGGCAAGTAAGAGGCAAAGAGGAGGACAGATGTCCTAGCCACCATAAAGATAAGGATAGGGACAGATGTCTAGATAGTGCTCTCAGTTCAGGCTCGAACAACAGCAGGCTACTAGTGCCCTTATCTTTACAGCTAAGAGTGCACCACTAAGATATGGCACTTATGGTGGGAGACACCTAGAGACTTGTTAAAAGACCCATCCTAGTGCTTGTTTTGCATGCAGGTCTAGAGACCACTTTTAAAGCAATTGCCCTAGGAGACAAGAGGGTGGCACCCAGATGTAAGCATCTTTACCTACTCCTACCAAAAGCCAAAGAGAGGTCAGAAGTGAGAGACTTAGCCCTAGTCAGAGACCTAGATCTAAGGTATGAGCCTCAGTGAGGCAATACACAATCTAAGCTAGAGAGGAGGCTAACTCTCTAAATGTTATTACAAGTACATTTTCCTTGTTTGAGTTACCTATTTTAGCCTTTATTGATCTAAGGTCCACACAAGCATGGGATAGAGGGTTAGAGCCAAAATGGATAGACTTAGATATCTTGGTTAGAAACCCAATTGGGCAACACATGATAGTTAATAGAGTATACATAGATTGTCCTTTAGTTGCTCAGAGACATGTATTTCTTATGGATTTCATTGAGCTCCCATTTGATGAGTTCAACATTACCTAGGAATGGACTAGCTATTTAAGTATGAGGCAGTAGTGGAATGTAAACAAAAGAAACTATCTTTTAAAACTTTGAATGGTCTAGTAGTGAATATACATAGAGAGAGATATCTCTATTAATATTATCTCAGCTATCATAGCCAGACAATTAATACAAAAATGATGTGAAGTGTACCTGGCCTACATGGTTGATACTCAAAAAGTCGAGTTAAGTCTTAATCAAATACTTATGGTGTTAGAGTTTCCATATGCATTCCCCGATGAATTGCTAGGATTACGCCCATAGTAGGAAATTGATTTTAAGATCGAGCTATACCTAAGCACTGCACCTATTTCTATGGCTCCTTACTGTATGGCATCTATAGAATTGAAAAAGTTGAAGGTGCAATTACAAGAGTTACTTGACAAGGGATTTATTAGACTGTGTGTTTCTCTTTTAGGAGCACTAGTGTTGTTTGTAAAGAAGAAAGCTAGTTCAATCTAATTGTGCATTGATTATAAACAATTGAATAGAGTGACTGTCAAGAATAAATATCCCTTACCTAGGATTAATGATATGTTCGATCAACTGCGAGGAGCTAGTGTGTCCTTTAAGATTGATTTGAGATCAAGCTACCACTAGTTAAGGATCAAAGAGTCTGACATTCCTAAGATAGCTTTCTGGATGAGGTACGGCCACTATGAATTCCTAGAGATGCCATTCAGGCTTACTAATGCCCTAACAACATTTATGGATTTAATGAATCAAATTTTCAAGCCATACCTGGATTAGTTTGTACTGGTGTTCATCGATAACATTTTAGTGCACTCCAAGACTAAAGAAGAGCACGAGCAGCATGTGAGGTTGGTATTATAAACCTTGAGAGAGAGACAGTTTTATGCCAAGCTGAGTAAATACGAGTTTTAATTGAATAAAGTAGCCTTTTTAGGCTCTATTGCATTAACTGAGGGTATTAAGGTGGATCTAAGCAAGGTGAAGGCAGTGTTAGAGTGAAAACCTCTTAGGAATGTCACTAAGATTAGTAGCATCCTAGGATTGGCTGGATATTACAGAAGGTTTATAAAGGGATTCTCCATGATTGTAGCACTAATAAGGGGACTACTGAGGAAGGATGTGAAATTCAAATGGGATGATAAATGTCAAGTTACTTTTGACAAGTTGAAGACTATGTTAACTGTGACTCCTATTCTCACCCAACCTGAATAAGCGAAGGAGTTTGTAATCTATAGTGATGCCTCCCACAATAGGCTTAGGTGAGTGTTGATGCAAGATAGCAAAATAGTAGCCTATGCTTCATGGCAATTAAAACCTCATGAGAAAAACTACACCACTCATGATTTGGAGTTAGCTATTATTATCTTTACCTTGAAAGTGTAGAGACATTATTTGTATAGTGAGAAATGGTAGATCTACATAGATCATAAGAGCCTTAAATACCTTTACACTGAGAAAGAATTGAACTTGAGATAGAGATGATGGCTGGAACTAATAAAAGACTATGATTGCTTGATTTACTACCACCTAGGGAAGGCAAATGTGGTAGCAGACGCCTTGAGCTGGAAGTTTATGACAACCATGAGAACAATGAATGCAACACTTCATGTGAAAATGATCGAACTCTATTAGCCAAACTGCAAGTGAAACCAAGCTTAAACTAGTAAGTGAAAGAAGCTCAAATGCAAGATGAGCAGCTTACATATATCATGAGTCAAGTCAAAGAGCGAAAGGCTCCAAAATTTGAGGTCAAGACAGATGGGTACCTATAATATCATGATCGATAATGTGTGCCAGAGGTAGAGGCTATTAAGAAGTAGATTCTATAAGAAGCTCATTAGCCTCTTTATGCCATGTACCTAGGAAGTATAAAGATGTATTTGGATTTGAAACCCTACTATGGGTGGCTAAGAATAAAGAAAGATATGATTAAATATGTGAGTAAATACCTAACATGCCAATAGGTTAAAACAGAACACTAGGTTCCTTCTAGATTACTTTACCCTAAAGCAATTCCAGAATCGAAGTGGGAGAGAGTGACAATGGATTTTGTGATGAGACTACTTATAACTAGGAGTAAATGTGATGTTGTATGGGTGATAATTGATAAATTGACAAAGATTGCTCACTTTATTCTTGTGATAATGGACTACTCCTTTGAGAAGTTGGCTCAGTTATACATTAATGAGATCATGAGGCTACATGGAGTGCCAATTTTCATCATTTCAAATAAAGACCTGAGGTTCACTTTAAGATTCTGGCAGAAGTTGCATAAGCCTTGGGTACCTAGTTGACCTTAGCACAACATTTCATCTGTAGACGGATGGGTAGATAGAGCATGTTATTCAAATACTTGAGGACATGTTATGTAATTGTGTAATAGAGTTCAACCCTCTATCTTTGGTAGAGTTTGCCTATAATAATAGCTACTAAGCCAGTTTAGGTATGGCACTGTATGAGGCACTATACAGAAGACAATACAGAACTCCCTATGCTGGAGTGAATTGAGTGAAAACAAGTTAATGAGACCCAATCTCACTAGAGATGTGAAAGAGAAAATAAGAATCATTAGAGATAGATTAAAGATAGCATTGAATAAATAGAAATCTTATGTAGATTTAAAGCGAAAAGAAATTGAATATAGAGTTAGAGAGAAAGTATTTCTCAAAGTGTTGCCATGGAAGAAGGTGCCTCAATTTGGTAAGAAGGGTAAGCTAAGCCCTAAGTTTATTAGCCCATATGAGATTACAGTATAGGGCTACTAGCCTACCATTTAGCTTTATTGCTAGAATTGCAATATATCTACAATGTATTTCATGTATCGATGTTGATGTGGTACAAATCAGACCCCTCTCATATGTTGCCAACAGAAGAGATCATAGTACAACTAAACCTCACCTATGAAGAAGAGCTAATTCTTGTTAATAAGGTTAAAGAGCTGAGGAACAAAACTGTCCAACTAGTAAAGGTGTTATGGAGACACCACAAAGCTAAGGAAGTTACATAGGCAAGCGAAGAGCAGATGAGAGCCTAGTATCCACACTTGTTCAGTCTAGGTAATTTCAAGAACAAAATTCTTTTAAGAGGGGAAGAACTGTAACATTTGTAATTTTTCAATATTTTAAATCAGGACCACTGAACAGTGAATAGTACCTTCGAGAACCCGGAGTGAACCAATGCCATAGGAGGACAAAAATAATTAAACCATGACCATGGGTGAAATTTGGGATCAAATTGAACTCGTTTAGAGGGTTAAAATAAACTATAAAGCTAGATTATTAGTATCCCAAGAATAGTGACTCAGTTGAAGTTGAACGAAAATTATTTTAAAAGTGCTCAAAAAATTCTAACTAAGCCAATGGAACTAGTCTTATAATTTTTTGACTTTGGAAAATAATTAAACAAAATTAATTTATGATGCATTTACCAGAAAAAATAATTTTTGTTGGATAAAAATTTTGATTTTTGAGAGATAATTAAAATACTGATTTTAATGATTTTTAAACCTATTAGCTAAATTTTTGGCATATGGGAGAATGAAATATGAATTTTTAGAAGTAAATTTTCTAAGATTAAATCTACACCATCCATTTTACACTTGGCACAATCCTAGCCATCCCTCCTATACATAAAGGTGAACTCTAGATATTTCACACTAGCATTTCCAGCCCATTTTCCCCCTTAAAGGCTAAAGCCTCCTTTCTCCTTGGAACCCTAATTTTTTCATTTCTTTTAACCATTAAACTACACCAAATTATCAATCATACATACTAAAATTACCTCCATGCTCCCCTCTCTCTGATCTAAGTGGAATTTCATCTTTTGGAGGCTTAGGAAGTGAGATATTCAAAGGGTATGAATAGTGCCTAAGGTGAGAAAAAATGGTTATTTTTAGTTTCTAATATTTTTCTAAGGTAGGATTTAAGGTATATGTGATATTTATGAGTTTAAATTTTCATTAGGTTAGAGGTAGAATTTTTGATGAATTTTTAAAGGTGGGTTATGTGTATGTTTGTAGGTATAGAAGGAGGAGAGGTGGAGAGAAGGAAATGATAAGATTGAGTGGTGATTTGAGGTCAATTTGGTGAGCAAGTAAGTGAATTTAGTGATTCATTCATTTAATTCATTATTTTGCATAAATTGTGTTATGTATATGTGTATGGAAATGCATGTTTGCATGGTATAATATGTTGTTTGCTTGGGACTTTCCTTGTATTGATATGTACATAAATAATGAGGCCTAGATGAGGTGAAAATGGAAGGAAAATATGGTGCAAGGTGGTGAACTAATGATGGCTAAAGTATGTGTATAAAGGAATTAATAAGGTTTACTTGAAATTGAGCAATATTTTATGTATAAGCATGTTGAATGACTTGTGTACATAATTGGTATATTTGTATGAAATTAATGTGACACCATTATAGACTAATATAGGTTGGCTGAATAGGTTAGAGTAGATTAATATGATCATGACATTGAGATGTGATGTATAAATAAGCAAATGTTAAATAAATGAATTAGATTCATATAATTAGTATGATTTTGAGACCTAATCTTTAACTTGGTTGGTTAGAGGAATTATAGACACTAGAGACAAGATAAATTAGACTTGAAATGAATATAAGATATGAGATAAAGAGAAGTCAATATGAGAAGGGAAAAAGAGAGAGTGGGAGTAAATGTGATAAGTATGAGACTTGAGAATGAGTAAAAAGAGAAGGAAGAAAATAATAATCTAATACTTGGAAATTTAATTAAATAGAAACTTGATATATTAAATAGAAGAGTAAAGACTTAATGGACATGAACTAAGGCCTATATTTGTTAAACGCCTACTAGATAGGTTCACCGATTAACTAGGGAGTACCAATTGCTAGGACACTTTGATGTCATAAGAGGTCGATCCATGAGGACAACCATGAGATTATATTGATTTATTTGAAAACACTATGTGGGTGCAGCCGCTTTAAGGTCAATAAAGGGCCACTACACAATTTATGAGATTTGATGATAGGTGCAGCTACCTTGAGGTCCACGACGGGCCACTGCATACTTTGAGATTTGATATAATAGAGTGCAGCCATTGAGGTCCAAAATGCAAGCCCCTACACAATTTATAAAATAGAGTGTAGTCATCGAGGGTAGGGATTCAAACCCTACACAATTATAATGATTACGATGAGAGATGATATGATAGAGTATGGCCGTTAAGGTCCAAAATACAAGCCCCGACACACACTGAGTCCTGTTATCCAATGTTAAAAGGATAGTTTTCTAGATATGAGCTAGTAACTGAATAATGAACATAATTGACTAACTAAGATACATATGATTAGATAACTTAAATAAAAGAAACACTTAATATGTTTGAATGCCCATATAATGATACTGTATGTAAAGACTCTTTATGATACATGCTGACTGTGAACATATTAGCATGTTGCATGATGCTTGACATAAACGTTGTTATGACACATAACCCATGACATGGCATAATGAATGACATGATGAATGGTATGATGTGTGTTGTATGAGATTAGATGTATGAATCATTAATTTCACTTACTAAGCATATGTTTAGCATATCGAGTGTTTCGATGCATAGGTAGTAGATAGCTCGTGCAATCCAGCCTCACCAAAGCAATAGCATAGCAACAAATATAGCTTGGGTATACTTTTTGTCTCTGACTTTGTATATTATGATAGCTAGATGCACTCATGTACAAAAAGTGGACTGTGTTGTAATAAGAGCAATGGGTTATAATATATTGAACTTATGTTAGGTGATGTATGCTTGTTAAGTATGTGTCTATGTGTTATTACTGATACTGATGAGTTGCTGGTGGATTAAAAGGATCCCAGGAGTTAAGTTATAATGAGTTTGTCATAGAAGTGTTCACTTTACAAGTTGATATTTTTGGTTATGTGCTTAGACTGTTGTTATGCTACTGAATCTTTGATAAAAATTCTTAGAGTTACTTTAAGAGTTTTGAGAGTTATAAATGATCTGAACCACCTAGGAGTCCATAAGGCATGTAAACTAAAGGTGACCATATTAAATTAGGCTAAAGTGAGGTTAAGGAGCTTTAATTAAGTAAGGTTCATATCAAGTTAAATGAGGTGATAGTGAGAGAAATATTAGGATTGGTAATCTATCGGGAAGTGACATCTCTTCTTTAGTGTGGAAATGGATCAGATAAGAGGTGTTACACATTAAATGCCTATTTTTTCAGTTGTTTAGGTGTTTAAGGGCTAGAAAATATGACCTATAGTGAATAAAAAGGGTTTAAAAACCCTTGTGACTACATTCACAAAAAGAGAGCCATAATAGAGACAATAGTTCTCTATTATTGTTGCAAATTCACCTTCTTTTGAGTCTTCTCCTTATTTCTTCTTAAATTTTATTTCTCACTAGCACTTAGAAATAAAATTTACTTATGCACCGTTTAGAGAGTTCTTATTGAATTTTCTACTAGTGTGGATACCTTGAAAATGTTCTTGAAAGGATCTCTATGGTTTGTGACAACCCATTGAAGTGAAAAGCTGTAAATTGGAATTGAGTAGAGAATTTACAATAAATTCTTAATTTGTGATTTCTTTAATTTTTGTTTTTCAATTTTTCGATATTCCAACCTTTGCTAGGGTTCCATGGACGTCTAATTTCCACTACACATAAGTCTATGAGAACCAACAGTTTATTCTTATGATATTAAAGGACAAACTGCCTATAACTATCAAGTAAAGACTTTAGAATTAAATCAATACTTAGTGCATGATCTAACACAAAACCAAAGGTTTCAAGCCTTTTAATATAGCCCAACACCTTCAAGCCCTATTAAACAATTGAAGTGTTGTCTACCATCCTAGAATGGAATAAAGCATTGGATACTTTATATTGTTCTATATAGGCATATTCATCAAATAGCTCCCTCAGATGGACAATGATAGAATGAGTAACCATATGATCATGTTCTTTTTAAAGTTCTAGGCACACAGAGACCAAATCACTATCCTTAGTGTGTTTCAAAAACTTCTCCTAAAGTTCAGTAGGAGTATTATCAGCAGGGATGAGTGGGATTGCCATGTCTAACACATAGGAAATCTTTTCAGATTTGAGAATGATTTTTAAATTCCTAACCTATCTAAGAAATTGGACCTAATAAGTTTTTTGTTATCGAGTACGGCTTGTAAATTAACATTTGATGATGACATAATTATAATAACCTAGATGTAAAGAATGAAATTATGTTAGAACATGCTTATGCTTATGAAATGCATTAATTATATCTTTAATTACCATATTTAACTCTTACTATTTTATTATGAATCAATAGCCCTTGCTAGTTAATTCAAGAAAACCCATTGGAAGTTTTCTTAGTGGGCCAGTATCTTATACTATTCAAATTTGACCTTAAGTATGCTCAATAAACCAATTTTGAATTTCATGGTAGGTTTCTCCCAAACCAATTACATCACATGCAACTACTATATTATTAGGTTATTAACTCTTGCTACATGTATATCACATATGCATTTCCCTAATCTTGCCTCCAATACCATTAACCTTGAGTATGCTCAACAAATTAATGTACCAGTTAAAATAAACCCAACCATAATAGTTTAAACATATTCGATGTAGAATAGGCTTGAGTATGATCAATTACCCAATTCTAAAAAGAACTCTAGTTTAACCCATTATGATGGAAAGCTTGTTCATTTTAATATTTTTGAGTAATTTATCATTTTAAGTCCCATATACATGGTTAAAGTGCTTCGATAGCCATATGGCATATTCATAATACAAAACATATGGCAATCATAAATTACATGATCTAGTAATAGATATTTCTACATTGGTTTTTCTGAGCCACTAAGAAAAACTAATTTAGGACAAACTCTAGGTAAATGCATGAATTACAACCTTAAAAAATGAAAAAAAAAAACTTGAATTACAACACTTGTAAAATTCTTCACTTTTGGGCTTCTATTTTGGCATACCTTTTTGCTCCACAACTATTTGTAGTTCTTCTTAATCTAATCTTATGTAATCTAATTACATAAATACATTTGAGGGGAGTAAGATGAGAAATAAAATACAACAAAATGTAGTAGGAAGGCAGGGACATGCATGCCTTATTTAACCAAAATTAAATCATGCATATGAACAATCACATTGATTATGAACCCGTTTGCTAGATCATGCCAAAACATATACCCCTAGATGAAATTCTAATGCATAAAATGTATATACATAATTCGGTTTATACACAAAATTACATCTCTTAAATTTCATGCCTTTTATGCAATTTCAACTATGATCAATTTTTGATTAATTATAATATGGATTTTAGAACTTATTGATCTCATTAATATTCTTAAAATCAATATTTGATTTGTTTATGCCTATGGAAACTTTGACATAAAAAAAAACTCAAAAATTCAATCATATTGAATTTATCAAAAAATATTTTGCAAATTCATTTAATTATCAATTTCATTAATAATTAATTATGCAATTACAATCATTTAATCATATTAAACAATCGTAGTTGTATTAATTCTAGAACAAAATTGTCAATCTAATTGATATTTTAGCATTGAAAAATTACAAGTGAAAGTTTATGCTTAACTAAATTCTATTATGCATAATTAAGAACCGATTTACGATATGTTTTAATAAATCAATTCCAAACATTTTGGAACCAATTTTAGCATCCATTTGAATAAAAATTGATTCATTTTACCAACCAAAATTATTTCATTGATCATACCAACTCATAGCTAATTTAGTAGATAAAATAATTATTAACTGTGAATCTATACGGTCAAGAACGTGATCATTAAACAGAAATGTGTATCTTATGCAAATAAAAATTAATTCCAATTGCTCTCAAATTTTAAATACACCCTATAAACATCTCATATTTATGAAATATTAGACCTGGATTGAAAAAATCAAAATAATTTGAAGAATTAAAATAAACCTTAATTACATTTTCATTGGCATAGAAAATTGATTAAGTGATTTTTTATTCTTCTGAATTTTCATTCTACTTCCAAATAATTTTTTGTTGTCTAGAATTAAAATCAACATTTTAAATCATTGATTTGATGATTACTTGAACTAAAAAACCAATTGAAACCAATAAGAACTAATTTGGTCATTAAAAATCGATTTCACCATATATTATGGTAAAATCAATTTTAATCATCAAAATTATTGTGATTATATCAAAATTGAATCAAATTGGATGTGATCCAATTAAATCATAAATAAACACTTTAAATATGGCATTAATATGAACAAAATCATTAAAATTTATCAAACAGAAATCACACAAAAGAATCCTCTAAAGCTGAATTATGCAGAACAAAAATAATTAATCGTATTTGATACGATCTCGCTCTGATACCAATATTAGTTTTAAAACACAGTTTAATAATTAAATGAAGTATAAATTTTAAAATTTTAAAATCGTTCTCATGGTTCAATGGTATTAAATACGATTAATAGCAACAAAAATCATTAGAAATTACCTTATGTTCATTTTTTTCTTTCTATATATGGATATCTTCATGCTAGGTTATTGTAAACCATAGTGCTCTAATTGGAATGCCTCCAATAAAAGTCCACATGAGAAAATGAAGTAAAATACCTCTCAAGTGATTGATCAAGCTACAATTAAATTCAAGGACTAATAGAAAATAATTACCAAAGCGAAAAAAGAAAAAAAGAGCAAAAATGTTTTTTTTTTTGTCTTATGCATGTAAGATAGGGCGATCAGCCACTTATGAAGACTTTTATTGGCTTCATTAGGTCTTTTAGAAACCCTTTGATTTAGGTTTGATCCTTTTGAACTGAATTGGTTCACTGGATTGGTCTAACCAATTAATTAAACCAAATTCATTAAATCAGACCATTTAGCCCTTTAATGCGCATTGGGCTTGGTCTAACTTAGCCCAAATTGTGTTTATTCATTTTCTTCCTCTTTTTAATCCTCAAATGATATCTTATTCCATTTAAATACTTGTCATTTTAGTGTAATCCCTTTTTTCCTTTGTGTGTGTCACCTATTGGCTTTCGGGTCAACTTAGTAGCACAAAATGAATTAAAATCCTAGTTGGATTATGATTCCATGATTTGAACCATTTTAAATTATTATTGGTTCTCAACTAATAAATCCATTTTGTAAAATTCATGAGATGTTTCTATTCATGCATCAAAACCACCCAAGTTGTCAAAAAAGTTAAATTTTTTTTTTATTTATACCCTTCCATAGCCAATTACCGTGCAATTTATCCTTTCACCATACTTTATTTCACTAAGTTTGAGTATAGACTTATGTCAACTCAATGCTAGATTGAATATAAATTGATTGAAGCCTTGAATATGTTAGATCTTATACATTAGACATTTGTTCTTGTAGTGCACTAATGAATCCGATTCATATATGCATATTGTTTCTGGTTAGAGACTCTTAAACAAAGTCAACTATAAGGATCAATGAAATAAACTCCTCTATATTAATTTGGGGTGGTTTATCTTTTATTGATTATTTAACTATCTTCGAACACTTCACAATATACCCAATCACCATGCTATGAATACCTCCTAGTGAGGAATAAGTTATTGTATCTAGGTATAGTGCTTAATATCCAAGATAACTTTGATGATCTCAAGTCCAATGATATTTGCACAACTACAATAATGAGATTAAATCACTAACATAGATTAAGTATCCATATGATTATCTTATAGATAAGTCTCCAATGAATTCCTTTCTCAAATTTTCACATGTTAACTTTAAATATCTCATATTTACAACCTGTGAGAACTACTACTTAACCTAGTAAAAAAGTATAACATGTGTTAGTTTTATCTACACTAAAAATTTCCTATCTTGTTAATACTTTAACTAGGGATATTTTAGGTATATACACATTTTCATGTAATAAGAATCTCACATCATGAATTCTTTAGTATTCTCTTTACACTATGTATGTCATACTAAAGACTTTATTAATTAGTTTAAGTTATAGATAAATAAATGAATGCTTATGATTTATGAGCACTGAAAAATAAATGCTGCTATTAAATAAATAGTCATATACATAAGAAATGCCCTTAATGATTGTTTAAAGGCATACATATCTAATAATAGGTAACCTCAAAAATTAGAATTTGGTGGAAGCACATATTCCCTATTTTGCAAAGAAATCATAAAAGTTAGGTTTCCCAAATGTTGGAGAGAAATCCATATGGAAAAATACAAAGGTAAAGCTCAAACAAGGAATCACCTCAATGAGTTTTTAATGCTTATCAACATGTAAACTTTTAATGATGTAATTATATGTAAAGCCTTTTCTAGGAACATTGATAGGAGACTCACTAAAGTCATTCCATGACTTGTCTCTAAATTAATAAATTCTTTCAAAAAACTATTCAAAAAGTTCAAAATGAGATTTGTCATTCAACTCCAGAGCCTAAAAATTATGACTAAC
>CANXYI011596691.1:0-18284 GCA_948208565.1 Hura crepitans | reverse complement strand
AAGAGTTCTAAATAGGATACAACTGTAAAGTCAACTACCGAAGCAAAGTACATTGCAGCTTCTGACGTAGCTAAAGAAGTTGTGTGGATCAAGAAGTTCATCATTAAACTACAAGTAGTTCTTTCTATTGTTAACCTAGTACCTCTGTATTGTAACAACAATGAAGCCATTACTTTGGCCAAGGAACTATAATCTCATCAATGATCTAAGCATGTGCTTAGGTGCTACCATCTCATTTGAGAGATAGTTAGTAGCCAAGATGTAAAGATTGAGAGATATCCTTCAAATTAGAAATTGTTGATCCTCTTACTAAAGTACTATTACAAAATAGATTGGATCTTTATATAAGTAATATAGGGATTAGATACAGGTGATTAGCTTTAGTGCAAGTGGGAGATTATTAATTGCATGCCTTAGAGCATATATGCAATAGGGATATTTTTTGTACATTTAAATGTTTGTTTATAATAAAAGGCATTCTTTATTACATAATTGCTTATGCTAATTCATTTGTTTGATATTTGATCTTAAACTATGTAATAAAGTCCCTAGTATTTTTTCATAGTGCAAATGAAATCATGAAGAGTTCATGATGTGAGATTTTTATTGCATGCAAATGTGAAGTACCAAAACTATCCCTAGTTATAGTATTAATAAGATAGGACATTGTTAATATAGAAAGACTAGCACATGTTATGCTATTTGACCTAGCTAAATCGTAGTTCTTATAAGTTGTAAGCATGGTGATGCTTGGAGTTAACATATGAATGCTTGTTGAGAAATAAGTCCATTAGAGGCCCAATATAAAAAGTTCACAAGGATATATAATCTATGTCAGTGAAACTATCTCATTATACCAATTGTGCAAGTATCTCCTGACTTAAGATCACTAAGGTTATCTTAAGTTTTAAGAGCTATGCTTTGACTCCGATGTTTTCACATCACCATAATGTATACATAGCTAGATAGTTGGATATAGCATGAGATACTTAAAGGTAGTTGAGTGGTTAATAGATGATTCATTACCCTAGATTATAATGGGGAGTTTATCCCACTGTTCTAACTTTATTCCTAGAATCTTTAGCCAAAATGAAATGCATGTGTGAATGAGATTCATAAGAGCATTTTGGGAATAAAGATACAAATATTAGAACTAACATTTTTAAAGCTTGATTAGTTATACTTAATTAGGCATTAAGTTGACAGAAGTCTATACTCAGAACTAAATGAGATAAAGTGTGGTGAAAAGATAAATTGTACGGCAATTGAATATGGAAGTGTTAAGTTAAACCACTTGACTTTTTGACACTTAGGTAGTCTTGATGTGTGGCTAGATACCTCTCAAGACTTATACACAAGTGAATTATTAATTGGGAATTAATTAAATTGAACTAGAAGAGTCCGAGTTGGACTAGGACTTTAATTCACTATGTACTACCAACGTGCTTTGAAAACCCATAAGGTCACACATAAAAGGAGTGCAAGAGATTGAAAGAGTTTGAATGGCTTAATGATATGAGATATCATTAAAAGATGAATTAAAGACAAAGAATAAACAATTGGGCTTAGAGCCCAATTAGTATGTAGAAATCTAGAATTAGGGTTTCTAGAAACTAGCCATGTTGTGCCCAAAACATGGTGTTATTTAGGTATAATCTTAATAAACCTTTTAATAGTTAAAAAGGCCTTAATTAGACCATTAGTTGATAAAAAATTAGGGCCTTGTTTGGCCATATGGGATCAACACAAATAGGCTAAGTGAAAATATGCATAGGCTTATGCGCATAGGACTATAAAAGGGGGCCAATTTATGGGCTTCTGTGGGGCTAATTTAGGTCATATCTTAAGAGTTAAAATCTAACCTAAAAGGGTTTAGAAATAATATGAATATACCTTTTATGGTTAACCTCCAAAAAAAAGAAGCATTCATGTATAAAAAAGCCATCACAGAAAAGCTCTATATGCAATTTCTTTCTTCTTTCTTTGTCTACATGAATCGCTTACTAGCCCTTAGTGGTTCACTTTATCTCACTCCCTTACTTCTTGTATGGATACCTTAGAGGCGTTCTTGATGAGGATCATTGTTATTTGTGACAACCCAGTGAGAACAACAGTTGATAAGGAATCGCAGTTTCATTGATAAAAGTAAATGTATAAACATTGCTTATTTATCTATTATTAATGAATTTTGAATATTTTGAATCTATTACTTCTATATTTTCACAAAAATTTTAAAGTTTTGATGTATTCCTCTCGTGAAAACTAACATTTTATTATGTTGTATTATACTATTGACACTTTATGATGAATGAAACATGAAATATGCAATGGCTATGAGAAATTAAGAACATTAGTATTATGCCTATGCATTCTTAGACTAGCATTATAGCATTAGGATAAGTTAATATGCCAATAGGGTCTTTTAGTAGTATTTCCATGTCATATATGAGTGGGTAGGCCATATAAGTCTTGTAGGACACCATTTGACTTTTTAGCTCTATAGAGTAAGGGTCATTTAAGCTTTATAGAGCAACAACATCTTTTAGCTTTATAGAGCAATAATTATTTTGAGCTTTGCAGAGCAATGATATCTTCTAGCTATTGGTTTTCAAGAGACATACACAGTGGAAATTTAAATTTTTTTTCACAAAAACCAAGCTATTATAATGGATTTGAAAGCATCAAAACCATTATTTACAAATTGAACTAAATGTGTATAAGAGTTTACCATAAATAACTATCGTGTTTCCTTTCTTTTTCTGTTCTCATTGGGTTGTCACAAACCATAGTGATCCTTAATTAGGAACACCTTTTAGGTATCCATATGAGAATCTTGAGGAAAGAGGCTATGCAAATCACCAAGTACTAATAGATGTTTTGCACAGATGAATAAGAAGAAGAGAAAATGCAGGGAGAGAAAGAAGAGCTTTTTGTGTGAATTTTATGTCTTGTTTTTTATTGGCAATTGATGTTTACTGTCTATTTATACTCTAATCGACTTCTTCTAGGTAGCTTTTAACCCTTAAAAGTTGACCTAGAATGGCCTATAAGAGAGCCACACATATGGGCTCTCCAAGCCTACACATATAGGCTTAGTAATAGGCTTATGCGCATATTGCACATGGATTGGTAGGTCTATGGCTCATCAAGGCCACATAATTAACCTTTTAATGATCTAATACAAGGCCCTTTTAACTTTTAAAAGGTTTATAAAAGTTAGAATCAAAAAGCTTAACCAACTTGGCTTAATAGGGCCAAGTTTTGGAAACCCTAGTTCTAGTTTCCAAAAATGGACTAGGTCTAATTTTGGAAACCATAGTCCTAGTTTCCTAAATTGCAATTGGGCTTCAAGCTCAATCATTTTCTCTCTTCTTTGTTCATTTATTAATGATATCTCATATCCTTAAACCATTCAAACACTTTGAATATCCCTTTGCTTCCCATTAGATGTGACCTTATGGGTTTTCGAAGCATGTTGGTAGTACATAGTGAAAAAGAGTCCTAGTTAGCTAAGATTTTTGTGGTCCAATCCAATTGGTCCAATAATTGATTCTCAATCAATTATTTAATTATGTATAAGTCCAAAGTGGTGTCTAGCTGTACATTAAGGCTACCAAGTGTAAAAAATGTCAAGTGGTTTGACTTTACCGTTCTATAAAGTTACTATCCAATTCATCTTATCACTATACTTTATCTCATTTAGGTTTGAGTATGAACTTGTGTCAACTTGATGCTTGACTAAATATGTCTAATCAAGCCCTAAATATGTTAATTCTAATATCTATTCCTTTATTTAAAAAATGCCCTTGTGAATCTCATTCACACTTGCATTTCACTTTGGCCAAAGACTCCCAAAATAGAGGCATATTAAAATAGTGAGATAAACTCCCCATAATAATATGAGGTGAGGAATCCTCTATTGATCACTTAACTACATTTAAGTATCTCGAACTATACCCAATGACCTAGCTATTTATACATCATGGCAATGTAAAAGCATCGGAGTTAAAGCATAGTTCTCAATACTTAAGATAACCTTAGTGATCTCAAGTTCAAAGATAGATGCACAACTATTGTGATGAGATTATTTTACTGACATAGATTATTTATCCATATGAACATTCTCATGTTGTGTCTCTGATGAACTTGTTTCTCAAAAAAGCATCCACATGTTATCTCCATGCATTACTATGCTTATAGCTTGTGAGAACTACTATTTGACTAGGTCAAAGAGCATAACATGTGTTGGTCTATCTGCATTAATAATGACTCACCTTGTTAATATATGACTAGGGATAGTTTTAGTGTTTTACATTTGCATGCAATAAGAATCTCACATTATGAACACTTCATAAATTTCTTCTACACTGTGAATACATAGTTTAAGATTATATCAAACAAATGAATTTACATAAGCACTACTGTAATAGAGAATGCCTTTTTATTATAAACAAATATTTATAGTATGTAACGCCCGTAAGTCAGAGTTTTATGAACAGTACCTTCTAGGCCCGAATGATGTTCCATACGGTGCAGGGCATCGCCACGAGGCCAAAAAGGGGAGTATTGGTCATTAAACTTTAATGGGCCTAAAAATGGGCAAAATGAATGAATTTAAAAATTTAGCAGAACCAATAAATTATTTCGGGTAGAGAACTAGTGTAGGGGGAAATAAAATGAGTTTGCGCCGGTACAGCCCCAGGATATGCCCGAATGGACCCGAAAATACCATACCTTGAATCTCAAAAAATCTAATGAGAATGATGGAGAAGGAATTCTAATTTTCTGAGGTTGTTTGATGTTTTTTTGAATAGTTTATTCTAGTGGGTGAATAGTATCAAAAAGTCAACTGTGGAATTTTGGCTTGAAAATTTAGGTGGGCTTTAGTGACACTAATTGTGGATTTTTAAAATTGAAATGAGTATTTTTGGAGGTCCAGAGAATTTTCTATGAATTTTTGAAGTTTAAAAAGGTATCGAGAGAATGCGAACCGTCGAATCGCCACGTGTTGCAATTAGGGCCAGCCACCTACCCCTATATAAGGGGCCACACATGTGCATAGGCCACATGAGTAAAAGTGTCATCTTCCTCCCTTAGAACCCTAAAAATTTGATGCCATCTCTCTCTCTCCTCTATTATTTTTTCTTTATTTTCTCTCTCTTCTCTCCACTAAATTCCACACAAATTATATGAATCTTGACCTTAATAGTTTGTAGAAGCTAAATCCTCTGACAAAAATTGAAAATAGAGGCTAGAAAGAGAGATATCACACTTGAGTGAATAGTGCCAATTTCATGAGTAAGTGTTTTTAATCCACTTTTTATTTTTGTTTTAGGTAGGTTAGGGTATTATAAGAATAGCCATGTTCTTAGATTTCTATTTGGAGTTATGGTGTATGGAATTGTGTGTTTATGGTGTTAGGTAGAACACTAAGGTAAAATGATGTTTTAGTGATGTTAATGAACTTAAAATAATAGATTTTGCATGATAATTTGGAAAGGAATTTAGGTGTGTGCATGTGTGCATTATGGCCGAATGGATGGTGTAAGGTGGCATGTTAGGTATAGTTATGCATATGGCATGTTAGGTAGGACAATGGCATGTAAATGATATGTGTAAACCATACTTGAAAATAGATAATGACATTAAGATGTATGGCATGAAATCTTAGTAAGATAATGGCTTAATTGAGTATGTAAAGTATGCCTAAGTGCTACCTAAGAAATTAATGTGAAATTGTGTACTCTTTTATGACCTAAGTATAAAATATATCTCATGGATGGATATGTGAGAAATGGTGTACAACGACTGAGTTTTGAAATTGGTATGGTTAATGTCACGAAAGACATAAAACCTAAAATTGACCAAATGAATAGTAATATTCTCGTAACCATACTAAATGAATAGTGATTTTGCGACGATAGGCAAAATATGACATTTTGTGTGCAACATGGCATAGCATGTGATCTAGTGACATAATGTACCTAATATCTAGTAAAACTAAGGATAATTGTCTTAAATTGGTAATGGATAGTAATTTGGCCTATCAGTTAGATACCCATTAGATGGGTTGATCAGTCAACTAGGGAGTTAGTAGCTACTAGGTAGTTTGGTCCTTTTAGGGCCACTATTATCTATTGGAGGTGACGGGTGTAGCGACTGAGGTTTTGAGATGAACCCTGCACACTCGGGTATTAGGAGGTCCACTTGGGCTGATCTCTACTACCCATTTGATGTCTGTAGATATTGGGAGGTCCCATGGGGCTAATCCTTACTATCCCATTTATAGATATTGGGAGGTCTACGGATTGATCCCTACTATCTGCCAGTCCAGTATTAGGAGGTCTATAAACTGATCCCTGCTACTGAGCAAGATAGGTGTAGCTACTGAGGTCCAAAATATGGGCCATTGCACAGGATAAATCTAGCTATTCGATGTCTTAAAGTGTTGTCTGTCTATTATGGGCCTAAAATATAATGAACTAAAGCTTGAATTGTAATTATATAGACTTTGACTTAACAAAAGAACTAGACATAATTGAATAGGGTAAGTGGCATCTAGGTTGATATGTTGCGTGATGTATATATGTGCTTGCATTGTGACATACTTTACTTTGTCTATTCCACCACTGAGTTTATACTCAGCATCCTGATCAACGTTAGTGGGAGCCAGTGCAGCTGCTTCAGAGTCTCTTGAGTATCTTTTTGTTCTCTTTTGGTTTGATGTAAATAAGCACTCATGTATAGTAGGTGTAATGTAGGTGATGTATGTAAAGCATAAAACTGAGTTGATAACACTGAATAGTTGTATAAACCTGATTTTGGATATATATGATATGCATGTTTATGTTTGTGTGTCTATAGGTCTGAGACCTTGTGTTTTATTATGTGATGCCTGATGTTGTGCTAGGGGACCAGAAGGATCTAGGAGTGAAGTTTGGGTTGAGGATTATCTTAAAAGTGCTTTTTGTGCAGGAATATTTTGGGGTTTTTACCCGGGTAGCCGTTTTGTTGCCCAATTTTCTATGAATGTTTAATAGTCATAGTTGGATGTTTTAACAGTCTAAAATAGGTAGTAATAAAAGAATAATTAGATAGAAACACTAAAAGGTTAGGTTAAGTCAAAGTTGGACAAGTGTTAAATGAAGGATCCCTGAGGAAATCCAAGGATAGGTGACCTCACAGGAAGTAACGCTCTTTGCTTATTTTCTTTTAGGAATGGGTAGGGGTGTTACATAATATCCTTATTGCATTTAAGGTCTAGGGTATACATCTAATATTAGCTCTATGGAGCAATGGCTATTTGACCTCTACAGAGCATCAATATCTTTTAGCTCTTCGGAGTAATGTTGATGAGCTCTATAGAGCAACGTGTAACCCATTATCTAGTCTATAGTAGTCTTAGAATACATTGGGCATTATGAAATAAAGAAAATGGAAATCACATATCTTTTAAAAGATAGATGCCATAAGTGAATTATGATCAACATGAGACATGGATGACTATTATGATTGTCATGAGTTACTTTATCATGTATAGTATAGATATATTGTGACAACACAGGTCACCAACTAAATTGGTAAGTATAGGTAAAAGCAACTATAGCATGATTGTATGACATGATTATAATGGTATCATGATATGAAATCTATTGTGAATACAACTTATATTTATACTTAAAATTGAATCGAGAATTGTTAACTTAAGATATGTAGACCAATGATGTTAAATGTGCATGTGATATATTATGTTAAGGGAGTATGCCTAATGTGTGTTTAGTTATAATGATGTGGAAAATTGCCTATGAGAATTATGGTGATAGTGTTTAATTGAACTAAGATCTTATGAATTCACATTATGTGTAAAGAAATATAATATAGTGCATATGTTAATGTGAGCTTATAGAATTAGACTATAATGATGTGTAATGAGGAGTAATAATACGATGGGGAATTATAATAAAAAGTAGACATAAATTACTTTAATTGCAAGGCATTGACTATGAGAAGTGGAAATTATTGATATGATTAGAAGTTAAATAAAAACTAAAATTTATGAAGATATGAAAAACTATGACATGGGTATGGTGATGTGAACATTGAAATTCAACATATATAAATTTGAGCACCTAATGAACTTAATATTATAATGTGTTAAAATGAATTAGAAATATCATTTTTCCATATGGAACGTATGTTGAGTGAATGCCATTATTTGCATGATTGTAATTCTTATTTATGTGGAGCTTTAATTTTTGACAATTGATTTGGCAAGCACAGGAAAAGCCATGACCATATGAGTACCATAACATTATGATAACAAATTGGGTACATGAAAATGATGTAAAATTATTTATGTAAAAATGATTTATGCATATGTTAGATATGCTATGATGATGTTATGTGAATAATGTGATTTTATGAAACCAAGGATTATTACAAAGTTTAGTTTATATACCACTAAGCAAAGTTTGCTTAGTGCATTGGTTGTTTCCATACATAAGTTAAGGATTTTGGCATCGATAGAGGAGGTAAATTGTAAGAGCATTTGCAGTTAGTGAAAAGAGCATAATATGCTTATTAAATGAACTTGTATTCATATTTATTACCTATTGGTTATTTATTTCATCTTAGTTAAGTTTCCATTTTGGATGTGTAAAACTTTAAACTATGGTTTTGTTTTTCATTGGCTACTATTTTTAATTGGGTTATGTTTTGAAAGCCCCATACTTTATTTTTGGCAATTCATGGTTTGAAATCATGATAATGAGGTTTTTCATGTTCAAACATGTTAATTGTAATTGGAAATTATGAGATGAGGTCATCCTTATCAATGTATTTTGAATGAATGATTACGAGATTGTAAAGGTGCATGTATGATCTTATAATACATCTAGTGCTTATGGCACTTAATATAACTGGCATGTATAGATAACTTCAACTTAGGACCATAAAACCTACTCTAATACCACAGCTATAACACCTTTACCATAACATAACTAGTATTTTTGGAAGAGGGTTACCGATTGCTATGCCTAACCTTAAGCTGCTTGACTTCTAAAAGAAATTTGCAAAACTTCCTCCCCTATTTGAAAGCACAATTCTTAACTATTAAAAAGATTTCAAGGACGTATAATAACCACAACAAATCAGGCAATTTTAAAACTGAAGGGCCTCACACCTGTATAAACTCAAAGACACAACTAAACCATCTTCCTTGATGGAAGAGGTTCATCAAGGTTTTCCTATATAAAAGACATCTTATAACCAGCTAGCTCACAATTTACTTAATCTTGCTCACATCATACATGCACATATGTACACGTCACTCGTAATTTAATACACCATAGTTAAGAGGGCATTCAAATGCCTCGTATACACAATTAGACTATAACTACATATATATGTAAATAACTAAATTATAGCTGTATACATCCTTTTCTATCACTATTTGTACATGCCATTTATACACTGAAATGAAAATGTAAAAAAAAACATATGTACAACAAAAGGGTCTCAGCTGCTTGAGACTTGATGCTTACTCTCTCTACTGGAGATGAACTGTATGCCCCTAAATGCTTGGCATCATCTATTCCTATTACTTGTAAGAGGTAAAACCTCTGTGCTGAGCAAGTATGCTAAGTGGTACTTTAGTATGTCCACATCTTGCGATTATAATACTTAGAGGGAAAGGTTAAGATAATATATGTATAAAGCATAAATACATATGAACTTGATCCTATCATGGCATATAATCCTTACCACCTAATAAGCATGAAGTGGCTATGGGTGTGTGCTAGCTTACTGTGACTAAGGCTAAATATATAATATACCTAGGATGAATGCTTACTTACATGCAAATTTACCTATATTACATTGATAAGCTTCGATGTTAATACACCACTATGTTATTTAGCTATAACTATATGCAATTATAATGCTACTATCCTATTTACATAATAACTGACTTTACCTAGATTTAAATCCCATTTACAGGTCGTATGAGTCTTCATGTGAGTTATAGTGCATCAATTTCATTACGAGCTATTATGTGTGATAAGTTAATAATGCCTAGCTTTGTTTTAAAATTAATCTTTTTAACTAGTCACAGAGACATAGGTAATACACTCTTAGAATAACCTTGAGGAAGGTTAAATGGGTTAATAGGCTAATAAAGCTAATAAATGCTTATAAGCTGATAAATATTTGTGGCTTCAACCACAATCACTAAAAATAGCTCAGGTGATACTGGTGCTGAGCTATAAGTTATTGTAGATCTCTGTAAATCCCTCTCTAGCATGCCAAAGCTACCTTAACCTGGTTTCTATAAGGTTTACTTTAGGCTCTTAATCTTAGAATTAAATCTTTTAAGTTTACTGTATTATGAGATATGCATGGTGTTTCTATTCTTTTTAAGGCTGTTTATTCACAATTAGTTGTCTGATTATGTTTAATTTGCTGTTATTCTTGTGATCGATAGCATTAGCTTAACTCCTAGTATAGGTTCTTACCTATAATAATCTTTCACTTGTAAAGCTGATTTTCTCTTTTTGATAACTAAATTTTTGAAATATTTCCTTAGTTCATTTGTGTGTTCCTTACTAACTAATAGTTGGCTAGTGAGCATGCTTGGTAACCACATGAGGCATCTAGATCATCAATGTGACTCACGAAACATTGATTACATGGTTTAATTACTTGTATGTTTAATGTATGCACAATGAGATGAACATGAATCGCCATTTATAGGTAAGTGTTTAAAGATGCACACATGCTTGGTATCATACTATGAGCATATAAGTTAAATAATCATCATATCGAGTTTCATTATAGAAATAATTTACTAACAATAAGCAAATGACTCAAGTTTGATTTTATCAATAAAACTAAGGGATAACAAAATGCTTAGGTTAGAAGAATATACATATCATTGCATTTTAATCCTACTATGCTAGTAACTATTTGTACTGAGTTGTTTATGGTTTTTTTAAGATACTATCCTTAAAACTGGATATATAAATTATACTGTAGGATGTGAAATTGGTATTTGGTAAAGCTTCCTCAACTGCATAAAATTTAACCTTGTTCTTTTTTTGAAGAATTCTAGTTCTATCTTCTGTGTCCCAATTTGTACGAATAATAGGATTCTGCTAATGCAATATCAGCTAATAATTATGCATAACCTGACTTTACGAACACATTTAGGTTGTTAACCTGTGTGTGACTTATGTACTATAAGCTGGAGTTGAATTGACATGATGCAAGTCCTCTTGTGGCTTACTTAACATGTTACTCATGCATAAGACTCAAATGCCTATACATGACTAGCTCAATACCTTAATTGTTATATGAATGTGCACACGAGATATGTTTAAGGTAGAAGACACTGTTGTTTTTATTTGACTTTAATCATAACATAGCACTTATGCATAGGTGCTTATGTGCGAGGGTGTAGTTGCCATTATACCTAAAATATGCACTATGAAATAACCCTGAACATGTTGTTATAGGTGAGTATTTAAGATTATATATGGGTTCCAAATAATACAGTAGGTGCATAAATTAAACAATTGAAGAAAACACATTTATCCTATTAAAATGATTCATTAAATGTAACTATAGGTAAAAACCTTTAAAAGTTAAACCTGGATGGCAAAATTAGGAGATAAAGGAGTGCATACATTGAATCCTAGTCGTATCCACTTTCGCTTACACTTTTTCCTTTCCTTTGTTTTTATTTGGACTTGATCCCTTTTCGCTTGTTGTCCCTTAATTTGTTTAGCAATAATAGAGTTTGGGTCTAACTTCCATCAGCTCCTAATTGAAATACCAAAATTCTAATAGCAATTAATGTGTCAACCCACTTTAAAATTACTCTTATCTTTCACACTAATTTCCAATCCCTTCCTACTGTTAGTTTGTAGTTAAGTTTTCAGCTTAGGATCATCTTTTATGGACATTATCCCATCCTCTTTCTACTGCACAATCCATTTTCTCCTATAGCAATCAACTTGGCAACCTTACTGCCTCTATAAGCTATCTTTCACTTATCTCGTTAGTAACTGAACCCATAGCCACTATGGTTAATCTAACCAAACTAGGCCTCAGTAGATGCTATATTCCTACCATATTTATCAATCCCAACTTCCTAAAACTCTTAATGACAATGCCCAATTTAGGAATTCTGACATCTTAAAAATACTGCCGTCAAATAGGTCTGTTATGGTGATGCTAGTAACATTGCTACTGTCTTCATCTTAATAACACCTGAACATAGTAAAATAGCTCTATTTATCCTTTTAATCTCTTGTCATTCCATAATTAGTAGTAGTTTATCTATACCACTACCTTTTTAATTAAATTCCTCCCTCAAATTTTGATTCGACTGTAATCCTCTACCATAACTATCATAATCTGATGTGTGTGGAAATAATTAATAAAATAAATTGAAATTGGTGGTAACATCTCTCAACATATCCTTTTTCTTGACTTCGGTTCTTAACCAACCCTAACACCCATTGCCAAACTTGCATTAGAAGAGAAAAAGAAAGGTCCAATTTAGTAATTTACACAAAAGAATCCAAACTCAACCCCTTTAAAGCTACTTTCATTGTTTGATTTCTCTATTCCTTTAAATTTGTGTCTTAATTTATCCCTTAATTATTCCATACATCTACATAAATCAAATATACAAAAGAGTATAAGATGTAACTCACTTACAAGTGCTATTATCCTTTGTTGTAAAATTCAGCTGCTTTCATCGATTCTCATGGTAAGAGCAAACTATTGCTCTCTATTTTTCCTCGCTGTGTTTATTATTACTTTTGACTAACCTCTATAGCACACTTTTTTGTTTCACCTAAAATCTCAGCCTGTTCACTCCTTATTTCTGCCACTTTTTTTTGCTACTTCGATAATTCAAATCACTGTTGCTAATGTTGTCACAGTTGTGCTCTCGACCCCCTCTCAACTCACTTTGGAATGAAATCTACCCCTATTACAATTGTGCCTTTAGTTCCTTCTAGGAATAGGTCTCTCTATTAATAGATATTGCTTTTATCTATCCTCTTTCTTCCCTTGTTTTGCTCTTTATTAATCGTAAATTTAGCAGATTGTAGGTAGAAAAAGAATGGGAAAATTTGAGCCCCCTTTTGTTGATTTCTTTCATTTGTTCCTCAAGAGTCTAACAATTTCTACCAACTGATTCAATTCAGTTTTATTCTTTGTTATTATTATTATTATTATTCTACATATATATATATATATATATACACACACACACACATACACACATACACACACACACACACACACACACACACACACACACATATATATATATATGTATATATATATGGCTATCCCACTAATCTCTATTCCCATAATATATATATATATATATATATACACACACACAATTGTTATCACTATTTACTAAAACTTAGTACTCATCTTTTTGTTTATCTATAATTTCAATAAATCACTCAATTAAGTTTCACTATTCCATTCTTTAACCCCTTTTTAAATTTTTACGCATTAAGATTAATTAACTTGCTAACTTTTTTTAAAGTTCTAAAAATTCTGTGGGTTTTACATTATGTTCTAGGACATCAAAAGGAGGGGTATCATATTTAGTGGTATCAAAGCCAAGTTCAGGCAGTTCTTGCCTGTGAATATTATGTCCATTGTACATCTGATTCCATTTGAGTGAGAGGTATACATAATATATTGCACTACATCCATATAAGCTATAATCCACCTATGCAAGGTTGCTCTCTACCAATTTTAGGTACATAATCTCTCTACATGTAATTATTTATGTGTGCTTTTATAGTTTTTGATTCAACCCACTCATATAATTGCACGTCTTTGTTGTACAAATAGGGTTGTGATAGAGAGAAACTAAAATATAATATGCTAATGACCGACTCTTTTTGGGATATAACGTGATAGTTAATGAGATTTCTAAGATTACTCTTTTGAGACACAAAGAGGTATATGTTTCTATTTGATCTGATTACACTACTTTTGATAAATTGACATGATAATGATAATAGGATGCTTATAAAAAATCAAGTATGGGTGATTTGTATACTCAAGAGGATTTACTCTTGAGGCCAATAACTATAATGAAGTGGTTATAATGGGGAGATTAGGTATTCTCTGCAACACTATTTGTGCTGCTATGGCAAATAGGAGATAAGATAAGAGAGTTAGAGTCACTTAGCCCTTGTAAGAGGCACTAAAAGGATATAAACAACTACAAAGATATGCCAATATTTCTGAAAAGGAAAATATAGTTCACCATTGATGTGCTTGTGGGACTTATACCAATGTCTCTAATATCATAATTTTTGATGCCTACAGAGTGAAAAGGTTGGAAAATATAGATATAAAAGCTTAAGATAAGAGTTTTATACAACTTGGTATGTGTCACCATGAGATATACTAATCCTTCCTAGTGGAGAAGAAAGATGAGACCATGAGATTTTTCACAGAATGTAGACAATTGAATAAATTGATAGTAGAAAGATGAGTATCTCTCCCTAAGAAAAATGATCAACTTGATTAACGTAAGAGAGTATATGCTTGTTCTAAGATTAATTTATAGTTGGACATATCCATTGAAGGTAAGTTTTTTATGGGCATAAGATAGTTTTCAAAAAATGTTTAGGTTATGCTAAGTTCTAGTGTTGTTCTCTCATATTGGCTAATGCATCTATAATCATTTTACTTAAATGTCTTGAGACTTTACTTATATGGAGAGAAACATTACATATACATAACATATTAGAGCTATAAGTATATCCTTGCTTAGAGAAAGCTTTATTAGAGATAGAACATAGATGGAACTAGTTAAAGACTATGATAGCATGTTGGATTACCAATTAGACAATGTGAAAGTAGTTGTTGATGCCTTGAGTATAAAATCCTAAGTGTTTTGAAAGATTATGAATGTTCAATTGATACTTACACATTATATGGCAAAGGTGATTGAGATAGGAGTGAAGCAAAGATTCATCCTAACAAATAAAGGAAGTCCAAGAGAATTACGATAACTAAAAGCTTTAATAAGGCATTTCTTTAAAAGAGATAGCCATGTCACAGATGGCTAAGCGTATGACAAGGGTTGACCATAGGAGCTTAAAGATGATAAGCTAAGAAAGTTATTTTTGATGAAGATATGCCTAGAAGCCATATTAACAAGTTTACACAAAGTTAGATAGATATGACAATAACAACTACCAAGCTAGCATTAAAATGGCATCGTATAAAGCACTAAGGTATTGAACACCTTTATGATAGACTAAATCTTATGACAATAAAATTATGGGATTAGATTTAATTAGACATATTATAGAGACAGTAAAGAGCATTAACGGTATCTTGTATAGATAGAGTTCTTATAAAGATTGGAAAGGAAAAGATATAGAGTATGGGGATGTTAAAAATATGTTCTAAATTTTGAGCATGTTAGAACTAGTAATTCCTAAACTGGCATTACCTTTAAAGTTAGGAAAAAAAATAAAAGGCTCTATGTACTGGCATTGTGGAGATTCTGGCTAGATTCTTCATTTGCTATTTCTGTTAAGGTTAACAGAGTTAATAAACATATAATATGATGAGTGAATTATAAAGATTTTGGTTAGAGAAAAGAAAGAATTGAGAAGCAAGTATATTCCCCTAGTAAAATATTATGGAGAAACCGTAATATAGAAGAAGGAACATGGGAAAGAAAAGATAACATGAGACAATAGTACCTTATTATTTGGGTTAGGCAATTTTGAGGATGAAATTACTTAAGGGGAGAAGGATTGTAATGCCCCAAAATTTATTATAATAATATAAAGACATGACAATAATATCAAAGGCTATATGACACCTTTTACCCGATCCAGTCATGGACTCGAATGAGAGGTGAAATATATCTGTGTCACTTAATTCATTACAACCCTTGTTATTTAAAACCTTTTTGTTAACTTAACAATTTCTTTAGAAGTGGCTATGGTTTAATCCTTTCAAAGTTCTCATTTACACAAAATATGATAAACTCATATGACTTTAGGCCATTATGTCTAAATTTGGCATCATAATGGCTGTCTAGTGACATTAGCCCAAATAGTAACCTATAGAAAATCAACACTTTTATATCATTACATCATCACACACTAACTCATGATCCTTTTAATCATCCCATATACTCAATAGTCATCATTATTATAGTCTCACATCTCAGTCTCATAAAATGTCTCATCCATAAAATAAACATACATGCACACTTATCTGTAAATTTAAAGAGTACCTGATAGAGTTACAAAAATATTCCATACATTAGTTTAAGCCCAGCCCTTAGAATTACATATAAGTGTCCCTTTTTGTATACATACATTACATCATATATGATCTATAGGAAATTATACCAAAAGATAGAGCTACTAGTATCTACATTGCTTCGCTGAGTCTGAACCCTCTTTCACTATTTACTACCTACCCATCACAAAACCCCAATGCACTAAACATAACGCCGAGTGGTGTGTTTAATGAATTATAATTACAATATAAGTAGAAGCATAATGCATTCATAATAACAATTAGTTTGCATGTCCATTCATAATTACATATAAATAATCAATTTGATTGCACACATATAATAGTCATATAATTTAACATACCATTTTAATATCATGTTAATTACCTATATTTTATCATATTAACTTTAACATAGTTATTTAATGTTATGTCCTTATTATGAAAATGTGCAATTGATTAAAGACATCCTAAACACCAGTTTACATTTATATTAATAGACTACATTCATATTTACATCATAGATATGTTTGCTTCTTCATAGATTTCTTACCAACGGATTATGTTTATACTAGCTATTTTAGTTTCCCATTTATCTTTATATGCTACCATTATCATACTTATGATTATCCTTCTCTTATTCCAATTGATTTCTTTTTTAACCTATATCATACATGCACATAAATTTTACTGTCTAATACATACTAGTTAATTCGATCCTAACTATGTCATATTCCAATTTATATCTTAATTACAATCACATTACGTTTACTTTATTTTACTAGATTCCATTATGCAATTTTTTTGCCCATGTTTAGTAAATATTAATGTTTAATATCAGATAACATGATATATCAATTATGTAGAGGCCTATATTTTGAACCTATAGTGTGTGTAGTGGCCTTATGGACCTATTGCTGATACACTAGCATAATATTTGTGTAGTGGCCCTAATAGACTTACAACTGCTGTACTAGCATAGTGCGCTAATAGACTTATAGCTACTGCATTAGCATGATATATGTGCAATAGCTTTAAAGGACCTATAGTTTTTACACTAGCATGGAAAGACATTGAAGTGTCTTAGCAACTGCTATCTATTCCTAGTTGACAAGTCAACCTATCCAGTCTAAGTTGTTTAGCTCATATAGCTTTCACCATATTCCATTTGGTTCTATATATATGTTCACTTATTTTGTATACATTTATATGTCTTTTGCTTTACTTATAAATCCAATTAGTTACCCTAATCTTTAATTATTCTTTTTTATTCAATCTTATGTAGTTTGCACTTATCATACATCAACAAATTGAGTAAGTAATTCAACTTATTATTACACACTCTAAATATTAAACTCACATACATATAGTTTAGTTAACTAATTTAAAGCAACATTCACATATACACCACCCCTATACCATTTGGCCACTCTCACGCATGTATACATAGACTTAAGTTTTCACCTCTTTCTCATTCTATACTTTAATTACACACTCAATTAACTATATTCAATTATCATCATCATGTACACCATATTTATGCATCAATTTCTCATGCATGGCCACCATAAATGTACTTAAGATATTTGGCCCTAATGTAAACATATCCTTATCCATTTAATTCTATCTCAATTTACATTTAAAGCATGTAATACACATCTAATTATATTTATTATATCATTAATTACATATCATACTCATAAATTAGGCAATGAAAGTGACTAAACCTAACTTTAAATAATTAAATGTGCATACATAATGTATAATCTATTGAATACAATTACAATTAGAATTCCAAGCTTCAATGAGGACTCCTTATAACTTCTCTTTGCCTCTTTTTTGATTCCTTCCTAAATCCTCTACAAACATGCATAATTCACACCTCAGAAAAATCCAAATAAATTCTCAATAACTCTAAACTCAAAATTGACCTTAGAAACATTCATTTGGCATTTAAATACAGTAGGGCCTTAATG
>CANXYI011596661.1:0-13283 GCA_948208565.1 Hura crepitans | reverse complement strand
GTTCAGTCAGGTCACTGAAATTACTGCTCAAATTGAGAATCTCGAGATTTGACAATCTCCCAATTGTAACTGGAAGGCCTTGAAGCTCATTAAAGTGAGCATCCAGGTGCTGCAGAGATATCATCTCACCAATTGAAGTGGGAAGAGATCGGATCTTGTTCAACTGAATTGACAGCTTCTTCAGATTCACAAACTCAAACCCCATATTAGTCGGCAAGTATGTAAGACGATTGAAGCTCACATCCAGTCCCACCAATGCCCTAAAGCATTGTACATATACATAATAAGTAAAAAAGAAATATTTCAGAATGAAGAAACAATAAATTAGGCTTGCCTGCAATGACAAATGGTGTCAGGTAAGGACTGCAGCTTATTGCTGGAGACATCAAGAAATTTTAAGTTATGTAGAAATCCAATAGAATCTGGCAATGCTTCCAAAAGATTTGAAGCAAGATTGAGTTCCTCAAGACTTTCCAACCCAGCTATTGAGTCAGGAATAACCTGTTCCCCTCACACAAGTTATCCGGACGCAAGTAGAAAATATAGTCAACACAAAATGAGTAACTTAATAATTTCATAACGATAAAGTACATGTTTGTTTAATTTAGCCATCGCACAGGAAAAACTGCATATTTTCGAGTGTGCTAACACCCTTATTCCTCATAAATGAAATAAAATTCTTGGATAACTGGGACATGAAATAAGTTAAATGACTAAATTTTAGACCCAGTCAGAGACAGCTAGTTTCTAACTCTGATTTATGGTTATAATTATGGCAATCAAACAACGTCTATGTTCCAAAGCCTAGAAGGTGCCTTTCAACATTATAATGCTCAAGCCACTTAGAAACACAAAAGAGAATACACTCTTCAATTTGGCAATTTAATCTGATTTTTAATGATTTGCATCCTAGGGCACACATTAAAAGACCTGCAAACGCTAGACACCAGCATGGAAAATTGGCATAGGCCGAAATGTTTGTATAGTAGATAAGTGTATGTGTTGACCATAATGATTAGGTATCAGTTTATCGACACAAACTATAAACTGCATCTATAGAAAGATAACTTCATATCTTTCTAGGTCAAATTATGAAGTAGCTGATACAGCGTCGAGAAGTCCTTAACCATCAACTTAAAGTAAATGCCATGCTGATACAATATGAGATGACAATATACATTAAGTACTGACAAATGAACTCCCACTGTGAGCAATGTCATCTTTACACAAATGAAACTGATTTTACCAAAGAGTAAATATGCAATATCTGAAACTTGAATTTTTTGTGTGTACTATTTAGAAAAGAGCAGCTTGCAGAAGAGAAAGCTATGTGGGTTTTTGCATGATCTTTTGCAGAAGTAGAGCATCAGAACAGCAGGGGGCCATGGATGAGAACGAACAAAGAAAAGAGCTACACAAAAAACCCATGGAAGTTAATGGGGTGCATTAAAAAGTTGAACACTTAGATCACCTTCCCCCCTACATCAGCTATAATGTTTTGCACCTCAATCATTCCATAGATTAGAACAGAGCCCATTCCAAATCTGCCAAATGGACACATGCATTATGGATTACCTAGGACATAAGTCTTACAAAGGAGTTCCGTGTTTTTTGTTCACTGAAGTCCCACTACATGATAACGCAGTCAGCTAAATCTTATTGTATAGTTATGATTATTTCATTTAGGACACCATTGATGGTGTGGATATCAGAAAGTTCAGTACGAAGTTCTCCAAATAAAGTCATGAATTTAATAATTACAACATAGGCATTGAGATCTTACCAAAAGCATAGGTCAGAGATGTATCATTACAAGTCATAAATATCCACACAAGCTTCTTGTGAATGAACAAAAATGATAATGCCATAAACATAGTTCACAGATGTAGGATTTTGATTTACCGTGAAATATACACACCATTCAATTAATAATACCGAAAGACTCTGTTTTACCATGAAAACATCAATCTTCCTAAGCTTTCTATAACCACCAATAACTGATCTGCACAGAAAGCTCCACGAACTCAAAAAGCCCAATGATGTTTTCATTTTCAGTTTTTTTTCAGTTAAAGTATTCAAGCCAGTGGAGAATGATCAATTTGTTGAATGTTTATCCGCAACCAAACTGAAAATTAGAGTACTTCCAAAGTACAAAATCTGCAAAAACGTTCACACACAAAATGCGGCAAAGATATTCCTGTAAGAACATGCAAATGCCAATAACCACAGGCCTTACTCAAGAAATGCAGTGCAACATCCGCATTAAGATCAGATAAATTGTTTCTGGTATTTGTTCACGATTACGAGTACACAAGAACCACGATCCGCAGCAACTGAAATCACAGTATGAAATAAAAAGGGAAGAAGCTAACCTCCAGCTGATTATTCGAGAGATTAAGCACCTTCAGTCCCTGAATCTTTCCAAAGGCTTCAGGCAAAAGCCTCAATCTCCGGTTGGACAAATCGATTCTCTCAAGAACCTTTCCAGAAGCTTCTTGGAGTATCCCCACAACTTCTGGGTTCACCTGCTCGATCACTTCGCCCTTGTCATCATCCTCCTCTCCCGTCTCCGCGTTGTCATAAATCTTAACCAACCGCTGCTCCGCCTCCGCCAACATTTTCTTGTAGGAATCATGCATCTCGTCTAATTGCAAAATCGCCTTACAAAAACTCGTCTCCTTCTCCGCAGATTGTCGACACTCATGTTCCTTATCGGCCAAATGCGAGCGCCATTGAAGCCTGTCAACATCGTCTGGCCGGGGTGAAAGGACGAGTTGTTCAAGTTGTTTGGAGAGATTGGATTCGATTTCGGAGAGTTTGATTCTTGCGTTGTCGACAGTCTCGTGGTCAGGTCGAGGACCGAGTGTTTGGAGGATTGATCGAGTCTGGGCTACGTCGGAGATAGCACTGGTCATGGCAGCGAGGAGTTTGGGGTCGGTTAAGTGGGGTAGTTTGGAAATGATAGGCATTTGACTGGAGGAGGGAGCGGAAGGAGAGCATGGCGGAGGCTGTTCGATGTCGCAGGCGGTGGGGGATTTGGGGCCGAACGAGTGAATTCGGGACAAGACGTAAGAGACGATGGGGAAGGATTTGGGACTGGGATCCATTGCAAGTGGTGAGCTTGGCTAGAGCAGAGTTGGGATGATAAATTAATGAAATTAGTTAGTTTGTCTGTTGAAGCTCTACGCAACTGTTAATCGTTTAGCCAGGGAGCTCTGAGTCCGAGTCTTGACGTTGATGACGAAAACGATGCGTCTGGATATTCCAATAGGCGTTACTTGCGGTTGATTTGGTCAAAGGTAGTTTTTTTCGGTTAGAAAATAAATCTTGATCCTTCAACTATATTTTCTTTTCTATTAAATCCTCAAACTTCTACGATATCTATCGCGTTCATATTTTTCAAAAAAAAAAAAAATTCAGTATATTATTTAAAAATTAATAAATAAAATAAAATAATAATAATATACTTGAAAGTGTTAATACATAGAACATCCTCGTTGAATGCTAACATTGGGAATGAAAGAAACGTATTTTAATAAAAAAGTAATAATAAAATCAGTCCTGTTTAGAATAATTCTAAAACTAGAAATCAAGAGGCTGATTGCTCACCACTAATACATCTACCACACATATATTCAGCAAAATGGCTGTGCTAATGCTATCCTGTTGAATTGCATAGCAGAACCTCTCTCTCAAGCAATTCAAGTATCTCCTTAAGCCTATGAGTGAATTTCTCGGTTATGTTCCGAGTAATCCTTTGTTGGAACTTGGTGCTTTTCAACCATGTAGTCCCAACACAAACATCACATTTACAAGCATTTTGAGCCAGAGCTGATTGCTCAATCTGGTACCTAAAATTCACCTGCAACAAACGATTATCTCAACAATCAATTACGACTGGATCATTCTTAGCATATCAAAACGTAAAGTGGAAGCAAAATGACCGTCACATACCCGGAAGTGATCGCCAAATGGGACGCTGTGAAGCATCATCACCTCATTTACAATCCATCCTCCGTCATTTGCAATTGGAGTTTTTTGTTGTGTACAAGTGACTTCCCCTCCAAATATGGAAACATGACGACTGAATCTATATGAGATGTGTCGTTCAGCAACACCAGGTTTCACAGATTCCCAACTGGTAGTTGCATAATTTATACATCCAGATTTTTCCATAATTTTATGTTCCATCTTTCCTCCATCAAATAATTCCATGAGTGATTTCATCTGCATCATCAACAGGCCTCTCATTAGATGGTTTATATGCTCTGAAGCAGCCCAAGTTGCTGTCTTAAAAGAATCTCCAATTCCGTCAACTCCAATCTCGTTTGAGTAATATAAACAAAATGGGAAGGCATAGAAGAAAGGAATCGATTGCTTACGCTAACGGGCAATTCAGCAGAGAAAATTTTGGAAACCTTTGCCTCTTCAACAGCAAGAAAAGACCCAGTGTCTTCAAGCATGAACGAATCTTCTTCTTGACCCTGCTGCTGCTCCTCTGCAATTTGTGCTTTCTGCTCAGGGGTCAGTGCTCTTGTTCTCCAAAGGGCCATAATTGTCCTGTTGAAATAGAACAATCATCCAGCTCAGTAAATGGAAGAAAACCATCCTTAACAATCAATGAGTCTATTTCACAGCAATAGTACCTGCTGGCTACATTGAATGAGACAAATGATTGGAAGTAGTATCTCAGCCTGCCTTCTTCGTCTTGATCTTTTGCTCCATGTCTTGCATCAAGGCCTTTACCCTTCCGAAGAACTATAACCAGGGAAGGGCTACCCACAGAAGAGAGTGATGGAGGAAGCACATGGATGTCTTCAATATCTTCCCAAAGGAAGAAAAATTTTGTTCTATGCCCAAAAATGTTGGCATAGAACCCAACAATTCTAGCAGACAAAAAAAGCTTTCCCTGCATTGGATATACATATCAGCATCAACCTGGAAGAGCCTCAAAAATCGATTAACAAAATAAATATCAAATCATGTAAACTCAGATGATTTTTTTTTTCCTTTTTCACAGAAGATTCAATGGTTTCTAGAGTGATAGTATTGACAATATGACGCTTCTCATACCAGTACGGTTCTACTTTGTGGATATTAAAAGATATTTAACTTCAGAAAGCCACCATTTGCATTAAATTATGTCAAATACGGTGCACCAACTCTATCATTACAAGTATCAAATGCAAAAAATTCCTTCCTAGAAGCATACATGTTGACATGGAAGCAAAAACTAGCACCTGCAAAGGCATTTTCCTCTTCAAGTAGCAGGTGAAGTCGCTGATAAGGAATTCTTCTGATGGCAACCCAAACAGTTTCTGGAATGCTGAATTGTTATGAGGTGATCGTAGATTCAACTGCCAAATAGTCCATTGAATGAGATAAAGGTGTTAGTGAAAACTCAAAGAGGGAAAACGTATGACTTGAACTACATATAGATAATGAGCAGTTCCCATAATGATTCAGAAACAAACAACTGAATGTTTACCTTCTTTCCAACTTCCTTTTCCATCTTCGTTAAATACTCCTTAATTGTTTCAATGCCTTTGTTATTGTCTAGAAAGATCCTCACATGTAACTTTGACTGAGAAGACTGAGCAAGCTTTCCCTCAAGAGGGATCCACATGTCAGCCAGTTCAGTCGATGTGTGCTTCAAAAAATTGATCTCAGCATGCCCAAGTGAGGTGGCCTGATCAAAGGGACCATCAAAATCGAACACTTCCACATCTAGAACTGAGGGTGGTTCTTCCATAGCATCAAACTCAAGTACGTCTGTATTATATCTTCAGAATGGCTTAACATATATATTGCAGAAACTATGAAGCAAAAAATTCCGAAAGAAGAAAGACCTTACCATTCCATTGTGGATTGCTGGTTTGAAGCTTAACAGAGCTTGTTCTTGTTTTGCCATTACAAGTGAAGACAGCATAGGGATCTGAAAGCCCTGTTGAGCCCAAGGATGCTAAATTGATCCCCTCAATCAATGCCACAGTGAGAACCCATCCATTGCCACGGGCTTTGATGCCATGATCACTTCCTATTGAAAGAGATTTCAAATGAAAACTAGGTCTGTATTTTAGCAAAGTGAAAATTTCAAGGTCTATTTGGGTATGAACTTATTAATAACCATATACAAGCAGAGTTTGATGTTTACCTCTTTGCAACCTAGCTTGTATGAAGTGTGACACCATGTTATAAACATGCTCCAATTGAGTGACCAAAATTGCAGAAGTGATAAGTTGTCCAAAACTGTCGGGCAAGTCGAGACCATTAAATTCCAAACCTTGGATTTCGCTTGGTTCACATAATAGAATATGCACAAGGATATAGAGTACCATAAAAATAGTCGAGACAACGGTGAAGTTGCAAAAGTATTTCAATGCCAATTCCCAGTCTGACTCATGTTCTGCTTCCAACATTGTTAGCACATTGTCCTTCTTTAACGAATCCATGGACTCCACAACCTTGAATTTCTTAGCCAACAAGCTGGCAAACTGATCAAAGCTCTCTTTCAGACCCTGCCTTGCTCCTCCTTCAATCATGCTTTTCATCATAGTACTGTGATGGAAGTTAATACCCCACGAGATTACCAGGCGAGATGATTGTTCTCCTGAAGATAGTTCTGGTCCAGGCACAATCTTGTATAGCAATTCAACAGTGAATGTGCCTCCATATGGAACATCCGGTGTGCTAACACTTACCAAGATGGCAAACTGTTGTCCAACTGCTCTGATATAGGTTTGCTCCTCAGTGGCTTTAACAGCCTTAACTAATCTTGATGCAGCTTTTGTATAGGTAACTGTTCGTGATAGGGAAGACGTATTCACTGATTTCCAAGTCCAAGGCTCCTCTTCGATATCTGTTGTACCCTGCAGTTCAGCTAAGTCCTTCCTAAACTGGGAATCTGGTCCAAAAAGACACTTGTTAAGATCATATGGGGGTACCTCGTAAACATGATCAAGGAGAATGCCTCCAGGGAGGTTTTCTGGCGTGTCATCTACATTAGCACTCGAATTCATGATATCCATAGCCTCTTCAAAGCTGCAGCTGGACGGTTGTTCCTCTACGCAATCCTCATAATCAGATGAGACACTGACTGACTCTGAAGAACTATCACTTCTCAACGCTTCCTCATTTTTATTGAAAACCCTCTCCAGACGACTTGCAATTGTCTTCATTAACTTTTTCCCCTCTGATACCTTAACGCGTGGAGCTCTAGAGTAATATGTTCCATTTGACATCACATAAGAGCATTCAGATTCTTTATGCGCCCCATTCTTAATATTTGAATTCACATGATTAAAGTGGCAAGTAGAAGAGTCATAGCCTTTTCCATGGAGTGAAAGAGAGAGGAGAATTTTTCCTGCATCATAGAAAATACATCATGATGTTCCATTACTTGCTAGAGCGCTGCGATGAAATTAAGCACTCAAAATTGCATCACCAACCAAACCAGAAAACGTTGAGCAATTAATGGAATGCCAAATTAGCATTACTATAGCATCGAGCATACAAACTAAGACCATCCCAAAGCAAAATCACAAACTCAATTCAATAAACAAAGTTACTAAGCAATAATAATAATAAAAAAAATAAAAAACAGTTAGCAGAGACACTAACCGGCATCCATATTGATAAATTTGCCAGTCAAGGGCTTTTCAAGAGAAAACCAAGTGGGAGGCAAGCTCTGATTATGCTCTGCTGAAACCGACCAAACAGGGATCCTAACTTGACCCAATAAATCTCCAGAGCTGCTAAACAGCCCAAAATCATTATCCTCATGATTAAACACAGAAACCACCAAATCTTCATCAGTCTCATGGATTCTAAAAACAAACTCCTCGTTCCAAACTGGGTTGGCATTATTCTTCAATACTCTAGTCTTGGACTTATGCTTCCCAATCTTCAGTTTCACATAGCAGTCCCTAACAGGCAAGTCTTTGGCCTGCAATACGTAAACGTAAAGCCTCATAGTTTAAACAAAGTTGGTTCCTTTAAGGAAGAAAACTTGCGGGTTTTCAAGATACCGAGTAGGAATTTATGGGTTTTAGAGATGAAGGCAAATACTCGTGTCGGCGTTTTAAAAGAAGGAAAGGTGATAATGAAGCCATTGGAGAAACGTGGAAAAGAGAGAAAGGGACACGATTTATGCTAATGTAAACAAATTGGAAAATTGAGAAAGAAAGATGGAAAGAGAGAACAGAGGAAAAGGCGGTTCGTTTAGCGTTTGGAATCAAGAAATTGAATCTCTTTTCTGTCGCTTCTTCGATATGGCCATGTCGTTCGTTCCTTCCGCGAGGAGGCTTCTGGATTTCGAATTTTCAATTCTTCCAGTCCAGCCATGTCCTTCATTCAGTTAACCTTGTTGGCCACCTCTTGTCTGCAGTGAAATATAAGAAAAACAAATGATTTTTTTTTACTTCGAAAGGTGGAATTTTGAAAGTGAAAATTTAACTTCAAAATAAATTTGAAGTGAAACAAAAGCATTAATTTATGTAAAACGGACTAAAAATAAAATAAAGAAAAATTCCTTTTATATTTAATTTTTACTTATCTGTTGCGTGTGGAGTTTGTGTTTGAATGAAATAACCAAGGATCAACATCCTGGACAAGCAAGGCGTTTTATCATTTTTGCCCCTATTTTTTATTTAAAAGTGATATCCATTTTCTTTTTATTATTTTATTTATAATTTTTTTTTTATTTTTTTAGAGTTATTTCGATACGTATACGCATTATATCTCCAGTTTTTATATAATAATTATTTATAAATTTAAATTAAAAATAAATATTTTAATTTATTTAAATATTCATGAATAAAAAAAGTATTTAATATTTTTTTTGTTTTTTACTATTTACCTAAATAAAATGTTAGAAAATTAAATTGATTTGTGTCATCTCATTCGGTGTTTTTTAATAACTGCCTGTCTACGTTACGTTCGTAATAGCATTTGTTTGAGGATTGATTTTACAAGGTGCGCGTATAGGTACACGTGCACTAAAGACCATAGGATCAAAAAGACCGTTTCAGTTTAATGGTCTATACTACACGTTGACCAACGCGCCCCTTCGGATTTCACGCCGGTTTGAGATTTTAAAATGTTATACGAAAAAAGAAACTTAGAAGGTGGTTATTTAATGACAAAAATAGGGTGTTGTGGTTGTTAATATAATAGCAATCTTTACGAAAGGGGCTGCCTCGTTATGTGCATAATGGGGATTGTCTCCATACACGACATGTCGTTCAGCCATAGTTGTTTACCTTGCACTTTTTGTTCTTCATCTGAATCGATCCTCCCGTACAGTAGCTGGACGTATCCTTCTCCTTCCCATTCAAGAATCAAAATCTAGATCCTGATTCAGCGATAGAGAGATTCTCTACAGTTAGCGACTCATAAGAGGAGTGGAAAATAATATCCTATGATCAGTCAGCCCAGCACATGATACTGTTTCGAGTAAAGTTAGAAGCAAGAATCTGTACCATTGTTAATTTCACGAGTTTTCATAGGTTTGCCAGTGTAAGACTTTGTTATGTAACTACAGATATGCAATCTAGCTGAATATTCTACTGCATATGCAATCCAGTCAAAGTTCAACAGTAGATTAGCAAACGCACAAACACACACAAGTGGAGTAGAGAAAGAAGGAGAAGGAGAAGAATATATACAAACGGGCGAAGACAGCACAAACGCATAGAGTCACACTACGAAATTTGAAGCTTTCCAAGACCCAGATCCTCCATGAAGAGTTTCCAGCGCACATTAGCTAAAGCTAATTTCTCTCTAGCTCCAAGCCATTCGCCATTGGCCTGCTTGATTTCCCCTCCCAAGTTTTGCCATTCTTCAAGATCTTTAGATGTTTCTTGATTCAATTTCTCCAACTTAAGTGATACAGATTTCTTCTGGGCGATTACTCGTTGAATTTCGGCCTGTAGTTTTGCTTCTTCTTCCGAAAGACTCGAGAATTCAGACTTCAAAGAGATTAGTTCCTCCTTTCTTTGTTCTAATGTTGTATCAAGATCCGTGGTTTTCCCTGTCAGAGACGTTCTACGAGCTTGAGCAGTTCCTGCAATAGCTGTAGCATTTTCAATAATTTCTTTAAACTCTGCCAATCGGGATAGCAGATCTTCAAGAATCATTTTCTCCCAATAATTATCACTGTGCTGTATAAGCGCAAGGATAATTTCCTCAATATTGCCAAAGGCATTTGCTTGTTGCATAGCCTCTAATGACATTTTGAAGAATCCTTTCAATGCTTCCCTCTTTTGCTGTAGAATATCAGGATTTGGTCCTTGGGCTGAAACTGATATTCCATTGCTAGATGAAGAATTTTGAGTTCTATTCCTGCTCAAAATTTCTGTTAGTAGACCATTAGATATTGTTTGCACGTCTGCTGAGGATTGTATAGGCTCAGATGGTCGATCCTGTCATGCCAGCAGAGGAAATGAATAGAGTTGAATTTGGTAAAATTCTAAATAATCAATAATAAAAACTCCTCTATATTTACTTTAGTTTGATTCAACAGCTCAGTTGCTAATGGAGCATCGCTGCTGGTTGGTTCCGACGAGGGAGCTTCAACTGCTTCATTGGGTTTCTCTAGTTCAAATTTATCAACTTCTATTTCATTGTCAACTTTTGAGCAATGAACAGCACTACAAACAAGAACCTCAGCTTCAACCACAAGGGCATCATTTACAAGAAAACCTTCGGCAGGGTGTTTTATTTTACTAAGAGGAATAAGAGACGTGAAACCCCACTCTGGTTCTTCTGCATCAAACATCACGGGGATTTCTTCTTGCCATTCGTAAAAGATCACTCAGTGAGATTGAACATGACATAGAAATGTCTTCATCTATTTAACAAATATCATGCCTCAAAAATTTCAAGCACAAAATAGAAAAACTAGTAGTTCAGAGCTGACTACACGTTCTCCTACGTATCCATTTGTAGGTATTTTTTTTCAGTAATAGTTGCAATCCTAATAAGTCCATATTTTCCTTTTCACGTTTTGCCCTTCAACATGCTAGGAAGACAATTCAGTTCCATCAAGCAAGTTCAAGCTCTTTTAGCTTAAACTAAACCTATTGGTATCAGATCGAGTTATGATCTCTAGAATTTTCAACATATAAATATAACTTTACAATGCTATAGGGGCAGGAATGGTAAAGATCGGTCATTTTGGAAGGGAAGGTTATAGTTGCAAATTGCAACTCCTCAGTCTACAGGTTCTTTTTGAAAGATCTCTAGAGTAGATCTACAACTACCGATGGATCTATTCTTTTGTAATCCCTACGACATGACTTAATAAATTCTTTTCTGATCCCTTTAACGACTATCCTGGAACTCAACATACAACAGAGCAGCATAGTGCTGAACTATGCTAACAAAATGACTAAATGAGGTACCTTTTCTGACAGTATCCATGTTGTTGGATTGATTAACCACTGCCAAGCTAAAACTAACAACTCTGCACCATCCATTAGGCAAGCTTGTTGCATCAGGGACACCCAGGTACAATGACAAATAATCCACATCATTTCCTTCCGGGAATATGAGCAAATGCCTGCCATAATGTTATAGAGATATAAATCAAGTGCATAATAAATAATAAAAAAAATATAACCTATTGTTGTTAACAATATGAGATGACGAATACCATTTACAACCACCAGCGAAAAAAATCTCCGAATACAGTTTCCTTTCTGTCAATTTGGAAAAGTTCTGAATTTTCCATGTAAATTTCAATGAAACAGGATCCCCTAGATTGCCAGTAGTAGTTTGTCCTGCACCAAGAAACTGGAACCTTATTAACTAATGTTCAATTGCTAGAAGTAGACTGACGCACAGGAAGAATTAGAGCCATTAGATAATAAATTGACTAGAATAGAGCGACTGTGGTTGCCTTCTGGAATCTCCATTCGAGCTTCCACGGGGTCCTGCAAAGGTTCTTCAGGCCAGGTCAAATCCTCAATCTTCATCCTCCACATCTCACCCAAGGAATAATTGCCTTTACCTCTACGACGACCTCTACTGACCATAATGTAGATAACAATAGGTCAACTAGATCTCAATAATTAGTGCTGATTTTGAAATGATTAGGTTTAAAGAGAACATTCCTAACTAATCATTAATTAAAATGCTTTACTAAATATGAGTATAGGCATAGAAAAAATGCTAGTGCTCCTGCATCAGACACATAAGAGCGGAAACTGAGATTGCAAGCTTCATATGATACCAAAAAATTGGCTCATATTGCACCCCAGTTTTTTGAACGATGGAAGAAAAAGAATTCAAATCAAATAAAACAGAAATAACTATAAATCCTACACCCTCTCTCGCCATATCTACAACAATCAAGCCTTAATTCCATGCTAGATGTGCCTCAATACCAAGTGCACAAAAACTTCCCTAGCAATATCTAGAAATAGTAAAAGCATAGCAACAATCCCCAATAGTTTCCAAAATGCTATACGTAATGTGATTTTTTTCCCAGCATCCAAACAAAAAAAAAAAAAAAAATGCAAAACAGAATGTGGAGCAATTCGGTAGTATATAATTGAAACTTCAATGTGTACCTTCCACGAAACTAACGACTGTTAACGCAAAGGGTATATCTTCAAGTCCCTCGAGTTTCTGCTGCTGTTGACGCAAAGGCTATATCTTCAAGTTTCTGCAGCTATGTAACTTCTAGTTCTCATACTTATTGATAATCACTCTTCCTCCCTCTTTAAGATCTCTGTGTATATGAGTGGATTTTCTGTCACTTCTCACTCCACTTTGCCACAACTTTACCTTCCACCACGTCTTCGATGGCAAATTGCAACTTTAAGCTTTTGTTTTTTCCTTCTCCTCTTTTTCCTTTTTAACCTTTTCTTTTTATTCCTTTAACTTTTATTCTTGGGATGATTATAAAAACAAGTCCAGCCCTTTATCTACTTTTACGCGTTTGATTATATTAAAAAAAAATATTACATCCCATCGATTGCTCACTATGATAACAAGCTCACATATGCTAAAAAAAAAAAAATGTAACAAAAACGAAATTATATTAATTCGGTACATTATAATTTCATTTTTTTTCCTATTTCTGAAGTTCTTTTTAATTTACATGCCTTTTATATTAAATATTCAAAAAATAAATATTATAAAATGAATTGTTATATACCAATTCAGTATTTTTTATTAGGACTTGTAGAAAATGGAATATATAATTTTTTTACTAATAGGTGTGAATTGAATAAAAAGCTGAAAACTTTTTTAAAACTATCCCCTTCTTCGGCGTTGGA